>JAWPHD010008350.1:0-116222 GCA_037043455.1 Cyrtodaria siliqua | reverse complement strand
TTCACACACTCTAAACAAGCCTAATGTTTTTCATAGCCTGTCAAAATACTGAATTAAATTCTTAAAAAATTACGACATTTGCAAATCATTTCTTCAGAAATATTTTGAAAATCCACCTGCCCAGGACAAGTGGGTTTTAAAAAGTCACTTGCCCTGCCCATAATGTCACTTGCCCCACATTTAAGAACATTTAATTGGCCTAAAAATTGGCACTTTACGATTATTCGTGTTAAACGGGATGGACCGGCGCATAATTGGGACCATTATACTTAGTTGAAAACAAAGGAAGAATGTATTTAATTGTATTAGTTAATACATTGTATTTATTCATATAAAAAAATCAAACGGTTCTTCTTTGTGTCTATTACATATTTGTGTTACTTCAATCATAAAATGATGAATGTGACAGTATACAAACTAATTTTATTCCCCCTCCCACCCCACCAAGCACACACACACATCACCCCATTATTTTTGATGAACATCCAAATAGATTGCTTGGCAGCTAGTGTATGGAACTTTTAATGTCACAGTGTGTACAATTAACCACTGGACAGAAAAAAGAAGCTATTGCGTTCATTTAAATGTGTGACAAGCAAAGAAACGAGACAAAAACGTTATTAAAAATATTCACTTGGCCCCCAATATCTGTAACCATGGTAACGTTCAAACGCCTTTGTCTTTGAACTAAAGGGAATTAGATGAAAGCAAGAGGCACGAATAGGGTTTTCCCTAGGAATTGTTTAAGAAGTAGTAGCAGTAACCTTATTTATCAAAAGCGAAAGTTCAGAACTCGAGAAAAAGGTTCTGTGATTGTTTTGAAATCGCGAAAACCCATGACATGTGCATATCGCTAAGTTATCCATATACGTTTAATTACAGAGTATATCAATGAAATACGCAAACTACCTCATAAAATCGCATTGATAAACGAGTGCTTCGAGAAAAAGAAAATGTATGTTCGTTACGAAAAAATCTTCGGCTAGATTATCTAAACAAAAATATCACGTCACGTGGGTCTGTCAGTCATTATTTTGACACATTAAATTTGCAAATTAAGAAAGAGTTTTCTGACTTTCAGGGATTATTTGGAAACGATTTCTGTTAGTAGGTATGTTCATGGTTGGGAGGTCACGGACATGATTGCCGCGATTTCATTGGACGATGGACACACGTATGACGGTCGTGTCAGGATAAATTGTGAAATGCGCTTGTGGGATAATTAGTTGTTTATTGAAACAATGCCACAAATTAAGCTGCGGGGGGCGAGATTGTTGATTGTACCGTAAGTTGTTTGATCTTATTAACAATCGCTAGCGGCGAAAAACAGCGGCCAGTTTTATTCAGTTATCAATTCTGATATGGCTAGTTTGCCACTTGATTTGGTCTGGAATGGAACGTACAATCGGGCAAGTGGCGGGCAACCAGATTTGCGAAGGTCACTTGCCCGCACCCAAAATCCACTTGCCCGGGGCTTCGGGCAACCGTATTTCCGGAACCCTGCGCATCTAGTCTTTCATATGCCTGACTCTTTCCAGTACACGTTGTTAACATCACTCCGCCAGGAAATATTTTCCTTTTCGCAGTGTTTAAACAGTAGCTTCTTGAACAGATATTGTTTAATGGCTTAACATATTATCTAAGGTTATTTAGAGCCGCCCCAGACAGAGGAGAAGGATATATAGGAATCGTAAAACCTTCAATACACGGGACTGCCCACTTTATGTCTGGCGCATCCTTGGCTGGGATAGTAAGAGGCTATGTCTAAAACTTTCTCGCCTCTCACAGCTACAGGTTTGAATCCCACTGTGAGCTTGACTTGTCAAGTGAGAAAGTGTCGATACACACAAAGATTATACCGTCATATATAGCCTAACGTGTGCTAAAAATGACGTAAACATAACAATCATTCAAACAATTAAACTGTTTATGTCCAAAAAGTCAAAGCTAAGAAATTAACCGTCTTCCCCATGGGCACATTGAACCACCCTGTGGTGCAAGTAAGATCTCTGGATTAAAAATCTACCATGCTGTGTCACAACCGTTTTAAAAATTGCGACGTTTTAAGACAAATGCTATCAATTGTGGTTGCTGAATCGGTTATAAAACTGTATTTTGAAAATATGTTTTTTTTTCGTGTTGTTTTTAATATCTTTTATATTTTTCAGTGCCATTTCTGCCTTAATTAAGCTGCATGCCTAGATGTCCTGAATGTCCAAGAAAAGAATATAATATACATCAGTCTTCCATTGTTTGTGGTTGTTTATGACTGTGTTCTCCTTTATGTAGAACTCAGCATTAATAACCTGCAACGGATGGCTTGAAAATCAACATGCAACCAAACTAAAAAGGACTGGGTGTATCATTAATAAGGCGCAGTTATCTTTTTGAATAAGTGATGTACCGAACAATCAATTGTGGCCAGCGCTCAGTTATTTATTAATTGATATTAAGTTATGACATTCCACAAGAGATCATTGCAAAAAATAGACAACAAAACATACAAGCTACTTTAATAGTCAAGAATCAGTCAGATTCAAAATAGTACATAATTAAAACTTTTTTTATATACATTGATTACAAAGAAAGCTACATAGCTTACACAAATCACTCTGGATGGCACAGATGATGGTAACCTCTCGCGTACTATGCAGAGACGGGGAAGAGGACCTGAGCTGCATTCGTCTAGTGGCATTAGTGAGAAGTGAGTGAGTTCAAGTACGTTACGCAGACATGATATTTTATAGCGCATCCGTGGTTGAGAGGGTAAAGACGCTGCGTTGGAAATCTTCTCAACGGGTTCGAATCCCACTGGGAGCACCACTTGTGTCGATTCTTACGGACGACGGGAAGTATACAGTACGTATCTTACATGATGTTCTACCCAGGCATACGTGAGTGGTTGGCTTCCACCACTAAAAAAGTTGACCGTCTTACATAGCCTAAAATGTGATGGAAAATGACGTTACACACCAAACTAACAAAGTTTTATTTCATTTGCCCTTAAGAAAAACGTTCTTGTCCAGTCCATATGGTAAGTAGCATACACATTTAGGGGTTCTTTGTTGAAGGTCATGCAGTTTTCATGTCCAGTCATACCCCTAAACCCCTTCTTCTTTTTCTTCTTCTTCTTTTTCCGAGTACATAGCTGGTTGCATTTGTGATATGGGGCCCATGTGGGAAGCCCATATTGGACATGTATGCAAATCAACATTGGACCCATATTGAGCCCATGTTGGACCCACATAGGACCCAGATTAAACCCGGTTGCACTTTTGATATGGGGCCATGTGGGCAGCCCACATGGGCCCTGTATGGAAATCAACATTGGACCCATATGGGTCCCATATTGAGCCCATGTTGGACCCATATTGGCTGCCCAAATGGGTCCCAGGTTAATCCTGGTTGCACTTTTGATATGGGGCCTATGTGGGCAGCCCATATGGGGCCGGTATAGAAATAAACATTGGACCCATATGGGTCCCATATGCTTTGCTAGCTGGGACCCATATGGGTCCCATGTTGGACCCACATTGGTTGCCCACATGGTTAATCCCGGTTGCACTTTTGATATGGGCCCGTATGGAAATCAACATTGGACCCATATGGGTCCCATATGCTTTGCTAGCTGGGACCCATATTGGTCCCATGTTGGACCCACATGGGCTGCCCACATGGGACCCAGGTTAATCCCGGTTGCACTTTTGGTATGGGGACCATGTGGGCAGCCCATAATGGGCCCGTATGGAAAACAACATTGGACCCATATGGGTCCCATATGCTTTGCTAGCTTGGACCCATATGGGTCCCATGTTGGACCCACATGGGCTGCCCACATGGGACCCAGGTTAATCCCGGTTGCACTTTTGGTATGGGGCCCATGTGGGCAGCCCATATAAGGCCCGTATGGAAAACAACATTGGACCCATATGGGTCCCATATGCTTTGATAGCTGGGATATAGTTGCATACCAGGGTTAAAATATACCTTTTTTCTATCCGACACTGGAACTATTGGTACGACTATGTATACGGCTACCCGTTTAAATGGTGTATCAGTCATTGGCATCTGACCTAAATGTACGTTGGTCACTCGACCTTTTGGTACTGTCCTTTGGAATACACCGCAGGACCTACAAACCTAGTTACACCTCCACTAACGCCTAATACTCTGCCAATACTGACGTTTTCTTAGAACTACCGGACCCATTACGCTTTCTAACTAAACCCTCATTGGTCTTCACTCTTTATGGATATAAGTTGAGTTTGTGCTTCTATAAACTCCGCTCTAGAAATATCACCTACGGCTTCAGGAACCTTTAATTTTCTGTAAGCCTGAGCTTGCTTCTGAAAATGCGCTCTAGTTTCTTCTGCATTACGTATGCTACTCCGAAAATATCGGACACTACCGGAAGTACTGATCCCTCTATTTTCCCTATTGTTAAATCTTACATCGGTTCGTCCATACGTATTGCCTCTGTAGTCCCTTTAAAGAAAGGTATATCTACATTTATTCTCACTACTTGCACGTACTCTACCGACCTAGTTAACAACATGCATGGTAACTGTTTACCTACCAACTGATCATGTGTAACTAAATTAGATTTTACTACTACACCTGTACATCCTGTATCCCTCATTACAATTAGATCCTTCCCATTTACTCTTTCTATCTGCCGTTGGAAGATATCTGGTCTCAAAGTCAACCACCGTCAATATATAACGTATGATGAGACCAGTGAAATGGATTGTCTATGATAGGCATCTCTCCTAATGGCACTTTCTGCATTTTTCCCTTCATCATAAGTTTGACAAAGGCTTGAAACATCGCTAGTAACGCCAGGCCAATGAAAGCTTGAAGTGATTCGATCAACTGTCTTTTTAGTGATAAGTGACCTCCAACACCATGTCCTCAACTTCACCGGTGTAGTAAGGTGTATCAACTTCAATTTATTTTCGCCGCTTGAACAACCCTAGCTCGTCCATCAATTGCTTAACGTACATCTTGTCCAACATTTTTTCATCTCGAACCAAGTCTTGCCGTATTGCTGCTAACTCACAACCCGTATCTCTCAACTGTCCGTCGTCGACCCAGTCTTTGAATGTGTCCATTATCAGACTCTTTTTGATCTATTGGCACAGAAATACATAAAGCTGAGACCTTTCTGTCACCGGATGCCTGACTCTTTTAGTTATCTCTTCTCCTTCAATTATTTGGAGTTTAATATTCTCGTTCTTTGACCTCTCACCTGTATGGCTTCTCATAGCTTATTGTATCACCGCTGACCTTCCTTTTACTTTCATCTTTACATTCTCGAGCTATATGACCCTCTCACAGAAACAATATTCTCTTGTTCACGACTGTGCGTTGAAGTGGCTGTGGTTTAAAAACACAGGTTCTAAGGTTGGTCTAAGCATAGGTTTGTTCGAATAAGTATTGCTCTTCACAATTCTATTTTAGGTAAAGCTCCATGTACTTCGATATACTGCTCAGTCAACTTTGTTGAACATGTTCAGGTCTTTAAGATTCTCAAACGTGTGACCAATCTCGGCTAACTCTATCCATCTACTAAATTAGCTGTCTATTCGAGCCATGAACTGAAACACAGTTTCGCCATGCTCCGGCTTGCTCTCTCTAAACATTACCCTGAACTCTTCTTCTGTCAATTGATATCTCTTGAGCACAGCCTGTTTTAAAACCTGATAATCGCTGGCCTGTTCTGGAGGCATGCTTGTGTACACTTGAAGTCTTTTCCCAGTTAACATGAGTGTCTTCATCATTGTCATCATCAGTATCTATATTGACAATATAGATACATACAACACTGTCGAGGCTCCAACTATCGGTAAACCAGTGGATGAGGAGTGTCTTCATCATTGTCATCATCAGTATCTATAATGACAATATAGATACATACAACACTGTCGAGGCTCCAACTATCGGCAAACCAGTGGATGAGGAGTGTCTTCATCATTGTCATCATCAGTATCTATAATGACAATATAGATACATACAACACTGTCGAGGCTTCAACTATCGACAAACCAGTGGATGAAGAGTGTCTTCATCATTGTCATCATCAGTATCTATAATGACAATATAGATACATACAACACTGTCGAGGCTCCAACTATTCGGCAAACCAGTGGATGAGGAGTGTCTTCATCATTGTCATCATCAGTATCTATAATGACAATAAAGATACATACACCACTGTCGAGGCTCCAATTATCGGCAAACCAGTGGATGAGGAGTGAGAAGTGTCTTCATCATTGTCATCATCAGTATCTATAATGACAATATAGATACATACAACACTGTCGAGGCTCCAACTATCGGCAAACCAGTGGATGAGGAGTGTCTTCATCATTGTAATCATCAGTATCTATAATGACAATATAGATACATACAACACTGTCGAGGCTCCAACTATCGGTAAACCAGTCGATGAGGAGTGTCTTCATCATTGTCATCATCAGTATCTATAATGACAATAGATATACATACAACACTGTCGAGTCTCCAACTATCGGCAAACCTGTGGATGAGGAGTGTCTTCATCATTGTCATCATCGGTATCTATAATGACAATATAGATACATACAACACTGTCGAGGCTCCAACTATCGGCAAACCAGTGGATGAGGAGTGTCTTCATCATTGTCATCATCAGTATCTATAATGACAATATAGATACATACACCACTGTCGAGGCTCTACTTATCGGCAAACCAGTGGATGAGGAGTGAGGAGTGTCTTCATCATTGTCATCATCAGTATTTATAATGACAATATAGATACATACAACACTGTCGAGGCTCCAACTATCGGCAAACAAGTTTATGAGGAGTGTCTTCATCAGTGTCATCATCAGTATCTGTAATGACAATATAGATACATACAACACTGTCGAGGCTCCAACTATCGGTAAACCAGTGGATGAGGAGTGTCTTCATCATTGTCATCATCAGTATCTATAATGACAATATAGATATATACAACACTGTCGAGGCTCCAACTATCGGTCAAACCAGTGGATGAGGAGTGTCTTCATCATTGTCATCATCAATATCTATAATGACAATATAGATACATACAACACTGACGAGACTCCAACTATCGGTCAAACCAGTGGATGAGGAGTTTCTTCATCATTGTCATCATCAATATCTATAATGACAATATAGATACATACAACACTCTCGATTCTCCAACTATCGGCAAACCAGTGGATGAGGAGTGTCTTCATCATTGTCATCGTCATTATCTATAATGACAATATAGATATATACAACACTGAGTAAGAGATAAAATAAACAGCTTATAAAAAAAACGATGACGAGGATGACAGAGTAACTGTGGTCTTGGTATGGGAAGAAACAGAATAATTATGGGTGTCACACAATGTCACGGGTAGAGCGTATTGGTCGTTCATAGCTCTTGTAAGTTATCGGTTACACCCAAAATCTATTGTTCGAGTTGAAACAATTTCACAATATTCATGATCTATTCATGTAACACGTAAAAGCGTGCACATTTTAAGTGGCCGCCAGAGAGGCCGTGTCATAAGTTTAGTTTTGTGCTAATGCATGTAAACGTATAGGTATATTTTCCTTAAACGGCAAAATTGTATAAGGGGCCTCTCGTGTAGATTCAATACTGTAGATTTAGCCACGTTTGTCACGGACTAAACGGGGGAAATAATGATTTGGGCGTAATGTTTGCTATAAAACCCATTGTCTTCTAGCTCTCGCGGGGATCATCGATAGTACTTTGTTGGAACAGAGATTGGACGGCAAATTTCATAGGCAACATGTGCCTAAGCCATCCAGGATATAAGCCATCCAGGGTTGGAGTAAGCCATCTAGGTTTGGATATCCAGGAGTGGAGCTAAGCTTCCACGAATAACGTTTACAAGCGGTGGAGACGGTCCCCGTACCTGCGCAGCCAGGTTTTACTAACGACAACCCCCGGGACACAAGGTGGGCCCGTTACCAATCCTCACTGGAGGAATATTACTCACAATCTCAGTGGAGGTTAACTATCATTGCATCGCGTCATTAACCCTTACAGAAGGCATTTGATGACAATCATCCATTGAATTCGCGCATCATCATCTTCATGAGCTCTCGCGCATCACAGTTATCGCGCTAGATCAACATTGTTATAGCTTTAACAACACTTTAGTGTCTTAGACATTCAGTATTTATAACAATACTAAGAACGTCTTAAACGTTCAGGAGAACATTCTTTTCATAGTTCATGTGTGTATTCGCTTGTTTTTTTTAGATAATTGTATATATATTAAACATATTTTAAAAGTTGCATTAAACTTATGTAAATGCATTCACCGTCATTGATTCTTTCCTGAGTTAGCCCAACCACTAAGGTCATCGTGTGACAATGGGAAACATAAGCATTTGTCGTTTTCTTTCACTAACATTTCCTAAAGGTGTATTAACCCTTCACATCATAACTACTAGCTCCAAATATTTCAAGATCTTAATATCTTAATAATCGACAGTTTAGAGGTGTGACCGTTATTGATTGTCGTATGTATATGCACAATGATTGTCGGAACCACAATATCGCGAATCATCAATGCCGCTTGACAAGTGGAATTGTGGTTTGTGATGACACACGTGACATTCGAGAGATGGTAGGGCCGGTATTCATTGAAACAACAAATACAACAACATCATTATGAAACAACATCAGACGTAACAAGTATGATGTGTCTAATGAATTGTGAGTTATTAATATATTAAACTATACTATTTCAACAATATGCGTTATCTTTTATTTTGTAGTATAAATAGCTTGCACCGAAACAAAACGGTTAAAAGGAAATGCTTCGTCACACACGTCCATTGTTAGGAAAATAATTCAACGCCTATTAATACACATTAAGACGAGTATGTTTTTGTTTAATACACTATGATTGCCATGCATATACACTATGATTGCCATGCATATACACTATGATTGCCATGCATATACAATATGATTGCCATGCATATACAATATGATTGCCATGCATATACACTATGATTGCCATGCTTATACAATTAAAATAGAACATTATCCATTATAATAGCTCCACCTTTAGGCAAACATTTAGTTCATATGCGTTACGAGGAAGACTAGAAATTTAGCATTCAAATAACATTCAAAATCACGGAATTTCAAAAGAAACAAACGATACAATGAAAGTCCTGTAATTTGTTATAAGGATAAAAGGCCTATTAGAAATATTATTTTCAACTACAACAAAACACTATCTGACCTTGATATAGTACATAATACTCCTAAGGAATGTGAATGCAACACATCAGAATTTTGCTATGCTCCAACAGGTCAGATCATCACTGGTAATTTTGATATTGTTGATAAACGTATTCGACATTTGTTTTCGAAAGGTCCTAAATATAGATTACCTTCAACTATTGATTTTAATGCCTGTCGTGCCCAGATCACCTTCTCCATTGAAGATTTTAGCATAACATGGTGTCGTAGAGAACATGCGGACCCAAACTCGCTTCTACTTGGAAAAAGTCAATTCTTAATATTATAGATACACGTATTAACTTTTATAATGCTAACCCCTCTTTACTTCCTCCGAGACTTATGTTTTCCTTTCGTAATTTAAAATCGGGAATTCAGGAATTTCATAATAAATTTGATTTAGTTCCTGCAGATAAAGCAGCTACTAATGTAATTATTGTTTGATGCCTACATTACATCAATGTTTTATCTCTGAAACTCGGCAGCACCAATTTGTATACTCCAGTTAGTTTTACTGAGGATAATTTGTTTCCGCAAATATCACTCTGTGCACTACTTTCAAGGCTGGTGTAAACGATAAGCAAAATAAACTGCCTACTATGTACTGGATTCCTAAACTACCTAAAAATCCGTATAAGGCTCGCTTTATTTCGAATTTTAGTGCCTGCACCACAACAAACATCTCCAAACGTTTAACTTATTGTCTTACTGCCGTTAAAGATCACGTTAAACTATATTGTATACAACTTATGAAAACTCTGGGATTAATTTATTTTGGTCTATAAGAAATTCAGGAGACGTTCTTGATACAATTATCAATAAAGGTAAAGTTTCATCAATAACCACTTATGACTTCTCTACATTATATACAACCTTACCACATCACCTTATTAAAGGGAGTAAATCAGTTTTTTTCCAGAAATATCTTAAATTATAAAAATGTTCCAATTCATGATAAAACACTTATATCCATCAAACTATGATGTTCGAACCATATTGTTAAGGTTTAAACTTCGAATACACCATATAGCTAGGACGGAATCGGGCATAAAATGCTGAAATTAACCCTGGTGCGTAACTTAGGATAGCACGTATTACTGTACAGAATGAATTTCCTTGTAACTAAGGGGTCATTTTTATGATCATTCATTATATTTAGGTGCTTTAAAATAGAAAATATTATTATTTTGTCAATTTTAAGTCGTACCTCTAGACCCCTTTGAAAAGCCTGATGTACTCCCTTTAAAGACAAGCTAATTTATTTTATTCAAAAAATATTCGCTAGATAAAGTACTACATTGTTGGCATGTAATAATATTAAAGCGTTTTTTAATATCGGCAGTGTGGACAATTATATTATGTGAACTTGCTATGTAGTTTGTGAAGCACTCATCTTCCTATTATATAATATTTTCGTCAGTTATGGAACCACCGTTTATAGACAAATTGTTGGTATCCCTATGGATACGAACTATGCACCACTTGTCGCAGATTTGATTTTATTTTGCTATGAGAGAGATTTCATGTTGAGTCTTTCACCAGATACCCAGGCAGATGTTATTGAAGCCTTTAATGACACCTCTCGGTATCTGGATGACATATTGAACATTGACAACCCTTTCTTTCCAACTATGGTTAATAATACTTATCCTAAAGACTTCAGCTTAACAAAGCTAATATATCTGATAATAACGCTTATTTTCTTGATTTAGATCTCTCGATTGAAAATGGTGAAATGATTAGCAAATTCTATGACAAGAGAGATGATTTTAATTTTGACATTGTTAATTATCCCCACTTAGATGGGGATGTTCCCCGAGCAACTTCTTATGGAGTGTATGTGTCTCAACTTATTCGTTTTTCAAGAGCTTGTACTCGAGTTGAGGACTTTAATATTCGTAATCTTTGTATAACTAACATGCTACTCAGTCAGGGTTACCGTTACCATAAACTTCGTAAAACCTTTGCAAAATTGTATTTATCGTAACCCTGATCTTCTTTCCAAATATAAAAGTAATTTAAGGACTCTTCTGCGACAAGGACTATCACAACCTGACTTCTATGGTGATGTGATTTATAAACTTCGTAAGATTCTTGGTCATAATCACTTTCATACTATCTTTGTTAAACTTGTTAAACAGTTTATCAAAAGAGGTTATGACCCTATCATTTTGCAACGTACTGCATGCTTGGTGGTGGACCCTATTACAGTTCACCACTATGCCTTCCTCTTTAATTGTACGATGACCGGACAGGCTGTGGACCCTATGATGACGCCTACCTAAAGCCCATTGGGACGATGGCGTTGGATGTTTGTCTATGATCTTTCTTGTCGTTCCCTTAATGGTTTATTTTCTTGTTGCTCTGACTTCTGCCAAGTCACTGAGTACCTTCATTGTGGCTTTCTAGGCTATTGTTTTATTGTATTATATTTACACAAGCATATTTATGTTTTACTTATATTGCCTATTGATGCTGCCTTGTTGGTTAGAGATTTTATCTTGGCGGGGATTTCTTTATTTACACTGTCCTGTTTTAATGGGATGACAGTAGAGTAAGTGTGAGGTTTGGTGCACCCTACAACCGGTTTAAACCCCCAGTGGCCTACTTTGCCACTGACCGTTCCAAGGCGGTAGCCCTATTGTCAAACATTTTGTGTTTGTGATGTCGTTTGCATTTATTATTACTTTTGCCTTCTTGTTTCTCTGTTTGCGTGTTTGCGTGTTTGCTACTTTCACTGTCCGATCTTTTAATATTTCTATTAACAGTAGTAAAGAAGGATAACAATATCGGACAGGGAAAGCAGCATTCAAGGACGAAGTATGCGTCACAACAAACGTTGACAATCAGGTAAGCGCCCTGGAAAGGTCAGGTTGAAAATCGGGTAAGTGCCCTGGAGAGGTCAGTGGCAAGAAGGCCGCTGGCGTTTTAACCAGGTTCTAGGGTGCACTATACCTCTCGCTGACTATTCTGTAATCTCAATGATACGTGACTGTGTGAATAACAAATCTCCGCCTGAATGTATCCTCTAAATAGGAATCATTTATATTTAATATAGGAAATAAATTATCTTAAAATGAGATATAGGGTCCTATAAAAACCACAGCGTCCGAGCGATAAGGCCCACTGGTTAGCTTGAATCGATTTCATATGAACACAATCCTCGCTATTATTCTGTCTACAGCGCATAAATAGACAGGACAGTGTAAACAAAACTACATGGAACAAAAAACAACAGAAAGGCAGGTGAAGACAGGGTTACCGACTTGGAACGGTCAGTAGGCAATAAGGCATACTGGTTAGCTTGAATCGCATATCACAACCCTCATTTTATGGAGATGTGGTCTATAAACTTCGAAAGTTAAAATGGTCTGACGGGTTTCCTGACCGCTTTACAAATTTAATCAGGAAGTTCGTCAGAAAAGGATATAACCCCTTGGTTTTACAGCGCACTGCATGTTTAGTGATTGACCCATCTACAGTCAGTCATTACGCTTCACTTTTCACTTGTGCGATGACTGGACTACCTCTTGGGACTCTATGATTGTACCTACTGAAACCCCAACTAAGGGAGGTTGGTGCATGAGCTTTCGTCCCTCGGGTTTTCTGGTCGTACCCAAGATTGGTCTTCTCTTTAGCTGCAACTACTATGGTTGTTCAGTACGATTCTGGATACATCCTGAGATGTTTTATTATTTTGTATGTATATCTTTAGTTGGTTTCTCTGGATGTGGACTTTATTGTTAGAGATTTCCTTTTGATGGGATTTAGTTTTGTTTACACTGTCTTGTCTATTTGGGCGCTGAAGACAGGATAATAACGAGGATTGTGCGCATATAAAATCGATTCAAGCTAACCAGTAGGTCTTATTGCCTACTGACCGTTCCAAGTCGGTAACCCTGTCTTCACCACCCTTTCTGTTGTTTTTTGTCTCTTTCATTGTAGTTTCAAGTCCTTGTTTGCAGTACAGTGCGGACCTACGATGCCATTGCGTTCGGACGCTGTGGTTTCTATAGGACCCTATATATCATTTAGTCAGTAGGTAGTTTGTTCCCAAATTCCTATGATTGATTCTATACTGTAGCCAAAGTAATTTAGGGTCTTTTGTTATTTTAAAAGGTATTGCATACAGTTTTTCAAATTTATAATTTGGTTCCGTTATAACCTCATTTCTCCATTTTCTTAGTGATAATGGGTAAATATGTTTTACATTCAAAATATCATAAATGAATCTACATCCTTTTTAGTGTTTTAGGATAAGTGCAAGGGTCAGTGGGTGCAAGGGATTATAACTATTACTTGGTAGATGTCTTAAGTTCAATTACTAAGTAGTTTTTAATAGCATTAATGAGACCTTCATATTCCAGGAAGTTAGACCGTATATCATAACGCTCTGTAAATTCTCTGTAAGAAAACAGATTTCCATTTGAGTTTAACAAATCATTGACAAATACTATTCCTCCTGCAAGCCATCTTCTGTATACAACACTGGAACCTCCGACCTTAATTTTCGGATTATACCATATTTTTACTGAATGGAACTGTTGCCACGAAATTGGTTTCACTTGATCTGCAAATGTTATATATCTTGTTAGAACATCCTTCCAAAATAAATTGTGTATTTTATTTAAGTTAATTTTAACATAATCTGAACCGTAAGTAGCTAAGTTATGGAATATTGGACAAATAGTTTTTATAAGGTGGGTATATTTGTGTTCGGTCTGGAAAAGTCTGCGAATCCAGGTTATTTTTAACGCTGATATGAACTTATCGATATCAATCATTCTAAGCCCTCCAAATTCATGATCTTGTGTTTTAATGTTTGTTTTTTATTTTGTCTTTGGATTTACTCCAAAGAAAATTGTAAAACATATTCTGTATAAGTTTAATTTTATCTGCTGCCGGATTTGGAATTCCAGTTATTAAATGATTAAGTTTTGGAAGAGCTAAACTTTTTAGTACAACAATTTTTCCCAGTGGAGTAAGTATTCGTTTTGACCAGCTAGCAAGTAATTTTTTTATTTCTTCAATTTTAAGATCATAGTTGGTGTTAACCATAGAATTTAGATCTGTTGAAAATCTAATACCTAATACTGTAAAATTCGCATTTTTCCAAAACAAGTTGTATTCAGGACATAGTTTTATATTGCTTTCTTTTTTAGATCCGAACCAAATAACTTTAGTTTGGTCCGTATTAATATTAAGGCCGGAAATGTTTGCATAACATTTTAGTGTCAACATGGAGTGAGAAAGTGATTCTCTGGAGCCATCTAGAGTCAAACTCGTGTCATCCGCATATTGAGAGATTAGATATTCTTGGTTATCTATCTTAATACCTTTAATATGTGGGTTGTTTCTTAGCAACACTGCCAACACTTCTGCACAAAGAATAAACAGGTAGGGCGACAAAGAATCTCCTTGACGACAACCTCTCTGTAAGTAAAACCATTCTGACAACTGTCCATTTACAATAACACATGATTCAATATTATGATAAAACAATTTTATACAACTTATAATTGAGGGGCCAAAATTAAAAAAATGTAAGACTTTTATCATAAAGCTCCATGAAACTGTGTCGAATGCTGTTGCAAAGTCAATCAAGAGAAGTAGTCCTGGAATACGATATTTTTCTGCATAAAATAAAATATCAAATAGCAGTGTTTTATTTGTTCCCATCAATCTACCTGGTAGAAAGCCAGCTTGATCTTCGTGAATGATAGTACACAATACTTTTTTTATTCTACAATCAATTGATGCAGATGCTATTTTATAGGAAACATTAAGCAGAGAAATTGGTCGCCAATTTTTTAAATATAATTTGTCTTTATTACCTTTTGGGATGCAAGTTATAACTCCTTGTTTTTGTGTTATAGTGAGTTCTCCATGTAAGTATGCAAAGTTTATGGACCTGACTAAAAATAGGCCAATATTGACCCAGAAAAACTTAAAGAACTCGACTGTAAATCCGTCGTTACCTGGGCTCGTGTTATTGGACATTTTTTTAAGGCAATTTAGCATTTCTGTATATGTAAGTGCACCCTCAATTGACTGTTTAATATGCTCACTTAATTTTGGTGCATTTAAGTTTATCAGTAAGGTGTTCAGGCTTATGTCTTCGGTTTCTTGAGCTTTATATAACTTTTTAAAATGGTGTTTTGTTTCCTCTAGAATTTTGTTTTGTGTTTTTAAAGTGTTGCCCGATGAAGAAATCAGTAATAATAATTTCCTCCTCGTATTGAAAAATGAGAGTAACTTTCACCAATGTTAATCATCGGAAAATCTGTAGATCTAATGAACTTTCACCCATGACTAAACCATTAACAGACTGATGTGTAGCTTGTCGTCGATAAATAAGCGTTGGAAAAAAGTTTGGTAATGGTAGACAATTAACATTTGATAATGACATGATTAGAAAATATATGAAACGCAGATGTTTTTTTTGTTCTTGATGTTAAACAAGCGATCTTAATGTAGTTGAGCGATATCATTGAGATTTTTGCACACTGTATTAGTAAAAGTTATTTTAACGCATTGCCTATGTTATTCTAATTTGCACATACTGGCAATTGTGGTCTAGAGAATCATTACTATTTTTGACTCAATTATTTTTTTGAAACAAAAACATTTAGAAAAGAAATAGAAAGCATTGAACAACTCTAAAATATGTGTAATCCCATATGACACATTCAGATTATCTTATAAAATGATTCATACTATCAGAATGACGACCTGGTAATGAAGCTTTGATAGATTGCATGCATGAACAGTTGTTACTTGCACCAATACTTCACGGATATGTTCTGTAGGAAACTAATAGGCGATATAAGCAAAACAAGGTGATCACACATATATGATTATTAAAACATCCAAAGCATAGAAAGTCACCAAACGAGTACTCAATGACTTGGCAGAAGGGATGGTAACAAGGGAATTAAGGGCACGACGACACAATATTGAAGACAACCGTTACCACCATCTGTTTCAGAATTAAGTGACCATCCCTTTCCGGATTTAGGTATAAGTCATCATAGGGAAGTTGTTGCTGAAATTGAAAAAGTCATAAAGTCTTTAAAATTAACACATTAAAGATAAACGCACTCATGATTATTGATGTAATAATTCATAAAAATTATAAAGTGTATCCTTTAAAATAAGGCTTTATATTATATCCAATCCACGGGTGTTAATTATTTGAAATAACCGCCATCAAAAGATAATGAAATGAGACATTTGGGAATCGCCGAAAACGATAAATACAAAAATTATTGCAGTATCGGTGTGTTTGAGGCTATTCGTTAACGATAGTGAAAAATGCTTACTACCGCTCACGCCCTCTAGCCCCGGGTTGAGAAGAACTCACTATGTAAAATGCCAACAGAACACACTTTTGAGCCATCCCGAGTAGTTTCTTTGCGTTATTTAGTTTGGGAATTGGATTGTTTCTTACTGTTTTATGCACTATAAATTGCAGCTCGAGACATTATAGTATTTATTGTGAAATGTGTGGTAAAACATGTCCGCTCTTTGCATCCTATTATTGTTTGAAAAAAAAAAGCATTCGACATCTTACTATTATTTACAAAGAATAGTGTCATTTGTTTACTAATGTTGGGTTTAAAATGTTGCTGAGATGCGCTCAAGTTACTTCAACACTTTTGTAGTATACACGATTGTGATAAAGATTCATTGATCGTTTTACACAATTGACATCATACATTATACTATTTTCTTCCTCGTAATGAACAATGGCATTTTGTTAATCATCGGAACATAGTTAATACATCAGATGTCTTTCTCGACTACACACACAATTTGAAAGACGTAAAATACTTAACATAAGTTTAAAAATGATCGACTATTATTTCTAAATACACGGGAATTTCCGCTATATATTGTATGTACAATATGCTGCTTTTAATCGAATGGTACATGACTACGTAAGACCTTTCCTTTTGTAAAAAATACTAAAACAACAAATAATACAGCAAATATTATTCTTTCAAAGTTTCATTATTGACAGAGTACGCGTTTGGCGCAATCATGTGAGCAAACTTAGGATGCAACATTTCGCAAACTATTTACGTTAAATACAGTACTGGGCTAGCTCAGTTTTCCAAAGAGCAACTTCAACATTTATGAAGTTCTTGTTACAAGGTGTAGTGTGATTAAAACGTCTACAACATCACAGTTGTGTCCTTTCTCTAATTAACTGCAACTTGTTGTTTACAAAACATCATGGGATTTCTTTGGAATATTATGTGCAATTAAGTAGGCAGTATATACAATATACAGCGGAAATTCCCGTGTTGCGTTTTCATATCTCTTGAGTGTATTGTAATGTATTCGTAACCATAAATGTAAACCCAATGTAAACACAGTGAAAAGTATACTGAAAGGAAAAAGAAACGCATAATCAAAAAATTGTCTATACTGCATTATTGTATACACCTAATTCTAGGTAATATTCCAGATATATCTCAACGTGTTTTGTACAAAAAGGGGCTAAAACTAATTACAGAAAGGACAACTCTGTCATGTAGTGGACATTTTGAGCAAAGTATACTTTGTTACTCAAAATTCAAAAATGTCGAAGTTTCGCTTGAAAGAGTAAAGCCATTTCAGTATTGTGCTTAATGTTAAGAGACTGCAACATTTAAAGCCTAAGTTTGCTCACTTGCTTGAGTCAAATGCGCATTATGTCGATCATGCAACTTTAAAGGGGTGTGTTCGGTGCTGTTAAAACCTTCTTTCTGAAAGGACAGGCCTAATGTCGCCCTATGCCATTCGATAAGCAGTAGCATATTAAACATACAATATATAGCGGAAATACTCATTATGCGTTTATTTTTCAGTATATATGACGCTGTCATCTTAAAACGCACTGCATGTTTAGCGGTTGGCCCATTCACAGTTCGCCACTATGCTTTCCTCTTTGATTGTGCGATGACCCCAAATAATGATGTATAGTCGGGGCGACATCGCACATGCGTCACACAGCACATACGATGATTTCGATCATTGATTGAAATCCTTAGCAATTAAACGCTCTAGCAAAACAAATGAACTGGGAGATAGTAACCTCATGAAGTAGCACGATGTATACCCCCATCTTAATATGGGGAGTTGGTGGACCCTTTTACAGTTCGCCACTATGCTTTCCTCTTTAATTGTACGATGACCGGACAGGCTTTGGACAGGCTTTGGACCCTATGATGACGCCTACCTAAAGCCCAATGGGACGGTGGCGTTTGATGTTTGTCTATGATCTATCTTTCTTTTTGTGCCCTTAATGGTTCATTCTCTTTTTGCTCTGGCTTCTGCCAAGTCATTGAGTACCTTCATTGTGGCTTCCTATGCTATTGTTTTTTGGTATTATATTTACACGAGCATATTTGTGTTTTACTTATATTGCCTATTGATGCTGCCTTGTTGGTTAGAGATTAGATCGTGGCGGGGATTTCTTTATTTACACTGTCCTGTTTTAATGGGATGACAGTAGAGTAAGTGTGAGGTTTGGTGCACCCTAGAACCAGTTTAAACCCCCAGTTGCCACTGACCATTCCAAGGCGGTAGCCCTATTATCAACCTTTTGTGTTTGTGATGTCGTTTGCATTTATTATTACTTTTGTCTTCTCATTTGTCTGTTTGCATGTTTTTTTTTGTGTTTTGTGGTTGACTGTCGTCCTTGAATGCTGCTTTCCCTGTCCGATATGTTTATCTTTCTTGAAGTTAAAATCATCTCTCGTATCATAGAGGCATGTATGTAATCGTTTGATATGGAGAAATGAAGATCGAGAAATGCTGCCATGAGACTGTTGGAGTTATTCAACATGAGAGAGGTGTATTCATAAATCATATTAATGAACCAGGATTAGAACGAGAAAAGTATGAAAGGAGACATTTGGAAATCGTCGAACACGATAAATACAAAACATATTGCGGTCTCGGTTTGATTGAGACTGTTCATGAACGGTTATGAAAAGTGATTGCGCTCCTACCCCACTCCCCCACCTATGGCACCGTGTTGAGCAGAGCCCATTATTTAAAATGCCGATCACACAGAAATGTGAGTCATTCCGAAAATGGTATGCATATGACGGTGAAAATGGAACCTTCAATGAAGTGTTTTCATACCATTCCCTGGCCAGCTGCGTATGGTTCCAGTCACTAAAAGCCTTTCCCGAAACGAGTAAAAAATGGGCAAAATAAACACAGTGGAATTTAGCTGGGAGCAGAGGTTATGAAGCCAGCGTATCACTGATAACAGTCAACATACTAAATTAAGAAGTAGGCAACATATCCTAAGGGTAATTAAACAATACTCAGAACCTTTAAGGGCTAGAGTAGTGCAACCACCTATTCGGAATTCAAGTAAGAAACCAAAGGTATTTCAGAATGTACCACCGCTATCTGTAAATATCGGGCTCAGCTGTCTCCAAAGATCGGAATGAATAACAGTTCTGATTGCAAACACGGAGAGACGTTTAACGGCCGCCACATTGCACAGATAAACCTACTGCGTTATATAAAAAACAAGTATGAAAGAGAATTTTGGAAATCGCCGAACACGATAAATACAAATAATATTGCAGTTTCGGTATGATTGAGACTTCAAGAACTGTAGTGAAAATAAGTTGCTACCGTTCACGCCCTCCATCCCAAAAATGATGCATAAGACGGTGAACATGGAACCTTTACTTTCAATGAGGTGTTTTCACACCAGTCCATGGCCAGCGGCGTATGATCCCAGTTTCTAATAAAACCCTTTGCAATACGCGAGAAAAAAATGGGTGAAATAAACTCAGTGGAATTTAGCTGGGAGCAGTGGTTATGAAGTCTGCGGATAACAGGCAACAGTCAAAAGGCTAACTATTTCGCATCAATCTGCATTTTTAACATGAATGACATACTCATTTAAACCATCTGGCCAAAAATAACTGAAAATAACACTGTTTTCAAAGTATCCAACTATTTTGCTTATGGAATATATTCGAGAAACCCGTATTTTCATTGATGTTACCTGTATCAAGACTAGATAAAATGTGATAATGTACGCGTCGATATTTGGCTCCTTGATGGAAGTCTATAACATGGGCGAGTACAATAATTTGCCATACTCTGAACTACACTGCATTAAAAAAGTTTAATATTGTATAACATGGTGAAATGATATTACATATGTTGGTATAGAAAGTTTCGCAAATAACCACAATAAACGTCAAACAATTTCAGTTATTACGCAGTCTGTACATTTTCGTTGAATCAATCGATGATGTTGCTAATGCATTGTTGGAGACCCCACACACTTCTTACTTCATAAGTGTCGTGTTAGGCTGCAACTATATGACTGATACTGTACGGTTCTCCTTATAAGGACGATGATACGGCCTTCGACACAGGATAGATGTTCACGTCTGTGAGCCGCCAATTGTAGTGCACCTAATCACTATCACTATTGGTTAGCTGCTCCGTAAACACGTCTCCCTTGTTAACCCCTGTATGCTTGTAATGTCATATTGCGTCTTATTTATCGTTGCAATTGTTCTTTGTTTCGATGATTTTTATTTGATTTATTTGTGGTCGTTCATTTATAAATTTCCTGTTCGACTTTTACATCAAATTATATTGTTCGCAAGCATCAGTCCATTGATGGTGCTAGGTAATATAACCTGACGGAGATATTTTGTTTATCCTTATTTACACAGTCCCGTTTTACTGGGATGACAATAGGTTAGAATGAGATTTAGCGCACCCTGGAAACTGGTTTAAGTCTATAGCATGGAGTTTTATCATCCGTATACGTAGGTTTGTTGATGTCTTCATGATTGTTTGTTAAAATAAGCAAATCATTCTTGCTTTTGATTAACAGTTTCATTAAGTTAAGTACCTTCAGCTGTTAAAACAATATACATAATTGGTAATGATACATCGTGAATAAATCATGAATAAAGTGTGCGTATATTCGTCTTTGTCATACTGAAATATTGAAGAGTTTTGTCCTCGTATTAAACAATCGCACAATGTCTTAGTCACCTTAAATTGTCACGTACACATTTTTTGCGTTGTTAGGAAAGAGATTTAATCTTGAGTATTTCACCAAATATTCAGGCAGAGGTCATCGATGCCTTTATTGTTTAATATATCATCCATATACCGAAATGACACCAGATACACAGAGTAGACCTCTTGGTATACATTAAACATTAACAACCTGTTCTGTCTTTCCTAAAGAACTTCAACTTAACAAAGCTAATATTGCTGATAATGTCTCTTCTTTTCTCGATTTATAGAAAATGGAAAATCAATAAGAAAAATCTATAACAAGAGAGATGAGTGTTAATTTTCCCCATTTAGACGGGAATGTCCTCCGATCAACTACACAATATGCGGTACGTGCTTCTCATCTTATTTTCTTTCCTAGAGCTTTTAGTCCAGTTGAGGACTTCGTAACCGTTGTATAACTAAAAAGGAACTCAATCAGGACCACCACTACCACAAACGTGTATTAGTGTAACCCAAATCTGCTTTGAAAATATAGAAATAATTTAAAACGGTTCTTCTACAATGACAACGAGAACCTAACTGTTATGGTAATGTGATTTACATAAAAACTTCTTCAGGTTCTTTGATCATGATCACTTTCATACTATCTTTATGAAACAAGAAGGTAAGTATATTTGTTCAAATAGAGTGTCTGTATTGGCTTTAAATAGGATATTACCGAACTAACATTCATTCATATGTAATTGTATTTTGTAACATGTTGCTTATGCTGTTCATATATATGAACCTAAGTGAAAATAAAGAAGTTTATTATCTAAAACAGCTAACATATGTGCGTGCAATGTATACACAATGCTAGGTAAATATATGTGAAATTATTGTTCGCTTGTAATTGCACACAACTTCGGAACAGCATGCTTCTGCGTTACATGCATAAAACCATTAGAAGGACTACATGTCTGAAACATATACTTAATGCCATTAAAAGTGCTTTTTTTTTATTTGTGTTTATTTCCAAGATCGATTGTAAAGTTATGCACTTGCTAGAAATTATCCACATTGCCTATAAATCTGATGACTGATAAAATGCATCTATTGAAAGAAGTAAAATCGGAATTATGCAATCGATCTTGGAGACATTTTAATTAAAAATAAACACACAAAAAATCTTGCACTTTAATGGCGTTAAGTATAGTTTGCTTGACATCATGTAAAACGTGTAAATCACAATGTTATTGTTTAAAGTCCCTATCCCGCCACAAACAGGCATATTTTGCAACAACTGTACACCGTTTCTAAACCGATATACGACGAGGTTCATGTATATATCTCATTTACATATTTCGAGAATCCAACTCTATATGTTATGATATTGGGTATACGATCTACATGTACTCGTAGGGGACTGCAGAGCATTGCTCTCACTGTAACTTGATATATGATGGTAGGTACGCATGCCTGTATATACTGTGTATATTGTCCATTCCTATTAAAATAACCAGAGAGTTATCCTCTTTGGTAACATATTAACACGAAACACAACATATAGACACACTGTTAACGGCTTTAACCACCCAGACTAAACCCCAAAACAGGAGCGTCGAATTAAGAAATACCAACTCATAATTAAATTTACATATATTCAATCAAGGGTATTTTAAGAACCCGTGAACAAACCTATACTTTTAATCGCCTCATACATATTAGTATATTACCTAAACGCATAGACAGTGGTTTGATAAAAGGTTTTGTAGTGTAATTTTGCCGTCATTTGACGGGTTAGTTTATTTAAATATTTAAAACGTATTATATACTACACATTGTTTTTCTATGCAATTGTTTATGTTGTGAGACATAACTGTTGCCAGGGTTGTTAGAGCAAATTGCCTGTTGAGCATTTTTTTTATTTACACTGTCCCTATTGGGTTGCGTTTTGTGAATTTTACATTACATGTTCGTCTTTTGTACACACTACTACACGTAGTATTACATGATTGTTTGACAGCAATAGAAAACACCAGAAAGACCCTATATCTAGTCTTATTTTATAATTCCATAACTGAGATTAATAAAAACAAAAGAGAACTAGAGGATTCATGACATTTAGAAAATGTCAGGACACTTTACTTTTAATATACCCTTATGTACACATTTTCTCAATTATTTCACACAGAGGACTCGCCCTCTATTTTACTATAAACGTTCTTGTCACTCTCTTTTATTTATACCTCTCTTTGAACTTGCAGGGATTGCTATATCTTGACACCTGCTAATTGATAAACAATTTAATCTAATTGAATAGCTTTCTATCTTTGTGTATACGTTTATTCTCGCGGATTCTGATTTGGGACCGTAGTCGCTATATTGCTCTCGTCTCTATTAACTGAATCTCCTTCTTCATTCTGATTTGTTTCTGGACGAACATTTGTATGACATTGTCCATCGTCACACGTAACATCGTATGCATCAACTTTTGATTCTGTATTAAGGTCCATATAAATATTACGCTGCGCTGGGTTCAGAGCTGTTGTATTACCATCTTCTCTAGTTACGGGATGCAAATAATATCTATCTTCATCGTGAATGATTTCTAGATGAGGTTGTGGATAACGACATTGTTCACTGTCACGGATAACTTCGTAGTTGTCAGATTTTGGATCGGTATTGCAGTCGATATAAATCCGTTTCTCCGCCAGGTTCTCAGTAGTTGAATTACCATTTTCTCTAGTTACGGGATGCAAGTAATATCTATCTTCATCCTGACTGAGTTCTGGCCGACAATGGTCACTATCACGTATAACCTCGTAGGTGTCCGCTCTTAGTTTGCTATTAAAGTCGATATAATTGCAACCCTGTGCCGTAATTTGAGTATCTGTACTGCAATCTTTAATGTTGATATTTATTGGAAGCAGATACTCTAGTTCGTAAACCTGACTAGTTTCTGGATTTTCTTGTGGTTGACCTTGTACGCTGTAACGTATAACCTCGTAGGTATCATCACCTGTTTCGGTATTCACGTCACCTGGTGGCATGGGAGTTGATGGTCCAGGTGGAAGTGTTGATTGACCGTGTTGACTGTGGTGTAAGTACAGGATCATTATTATACATATGTCATAGTCTAAACCAGATGGATGTGTTGATTGACCTTGTTGACTTTGGTGTAAGTACAGGATCATTATTATACATATCTCATATTAGCCTAAACCAGGTGAATGTGTTGATTTACCTTGTTGACTGTGGTATAAGTACAGGCTCATAATTATACATATTTCAAAATCTAAACTAGGCGGATGTGTTGATTGACCTTGTTGACTGTGGTGTAAGTACAGAATAGTTATTATACATATGTCATAGTCTAAACCAGGCGGATGTGGTGATTGACATTGTTGACTGTGGTGTAAGTACATGATAATTATTATACATATGTCATAGTCTAACCAGGCGGATGTGTTGATTGACCTTGTTGACTGTGGTGTAAGTACATGATCATGATTATACATATGTCTTAGTCTAACCAGGCGGATGTGTTGATTGACCTTGTTGACTGTGGTGTAAGTATATGATCATTATTATACATATGTCATAGTCTAACCAGGCGGATGTGTTGATTGACCTTGTTGACTGTGGTGTAAGTACATGATCATTATTATACATATGTCTTAGTCTAACCAAGTGGATGTGTTGATTGACCTTGTTGACTGTGGTGTAAGTACATGATCATTATTATATATATGTCATAGTCTAAACCAGGCGGATGTGTTGATTGACCTTGTTGACGGTGGTGTAAGCACAGGATCATTATTATACATATATCATAGTCTTAACCAGGTGGATATGTTGATTGACCTTGTTGACTGTGGTGTAAGTACAGGATCATTGTTATACATATGTCACAGTCTAAAAGATTATTTGATTTTAAATTGATAAGGCGTTCAGTTTTACACATTATCGCTTTCTTACTACTTACTAGTTTATGCATTTATGTTTTAAATACGGATTGCTCATTCAGACAACTTGCAATATTTTTGCTAAAGCCGTAAACTGTATAGATTTTACCTGCGGTGTTTAGATTGTATTTAACGCTAAGGAACTTATATATTATCAACTTAAGCTTTAAGAAGAAGGAATAAAGCTAATATTAGCGCTCGATTAAAACTTACGTCAACTCTTGAGGATGTAAATCTGGATTGGTTGAACCTAAAATATAAAAATGCAATGTTCGTGATTGTATACTTCCCTTGTAGTATAGAATGATATTTAAAGAATGTCGAATTAATTAATTAATTATATGTTAACAAAAATGCTAAAGCTGTAATACTGTTAACATACTAATGTATGGACATTATATTTGTGCTAAAGAATATTTATTGAAATTAATAGTGTTTGAAAATAAAACTGATTTAATCGCAGATAGATATTTAATAGACAACGTGAAGTAATTAATCTTACCAATATGCTCACTATCTCCGATACGCTTTACTATCTTGACTATGACTAGACCAAAAACACTAAGGACAACTACGGCTGTTATAGCTCCAACAATCGGCCATAAAACGGGATCGGCGTTTTTTTCGTATTTGGACTGATGCGACTCTACAATGAGGATATAAAACACAACACATTCTGTATTCTTGCATATTGATTAAGATATAAAACATAACACATCATGTATTCTTGCATATTGATTAAGATATAAAACACAACACATCATGTATTCTTGCATATTGATTAAGATATAAAACACTACACATCCTGTATTATTGCATATTGATTAAGATATAAATTACACAGCTTACCAATCCTTCGGAAGCAACAAACACAAAAATGAGACGTCCGTCACACAGAAAACAAAATGAGGAAAATACGTTTTTCAAGTTCCATCTTTTCATTAGTCTAAATTACCGCTACTAGAAATTAAACAACCAAACTACCACACTATAACCAAACATTGGTTTTAGTATTATGCGAGGTAAACGATGCAATCCGAACACAATTTTAGATATAAAAA
The DNA here is from genome assembly GCA_037043455.1 of Cyrtodaria siliqua. Classification (NCBI taxonomy): domain Eukaryota; kingdom Metazoa; phylum Mollusca; class Bivalvia; order Adapedonta; family Hiatellidae; genus Cyrtodaria; species Cyrtodaria siliqua. The sequence goes on along the minus strand of JAWPHD010008350.1, from coordinate 89,923 downwards.
TGTAGCACAATCTAACCTATAACGTTGATCTCGATATCCTTTTTTTGGGATACAGATACTATATTCGACCGAGTTACCGCGCATGCCCCTATAACCGCACAGTACTCATCACAATATCGTACCTTTAAGCGCACGGTTTTTTGTAACTGACCTACATTTGCATCATTGAAATACAGGTCACGTATCAAAACCGGCTTCGGTATCTGATTGGCTAAAATCTATAAATAGTTTTCTGAAGTCATGTATGTAGACAATTAGCTGAGAATACATCGTTTTCAGTTTAAATTTGTTTTGACTCGATTGGTAAGTAGTGTATTTTCGAGTGTGTTGTTTACTTTTTTCGTTTTCTACATGGTAACTCTTTTTAATTTGCGTTTATTAGAAGGACATTTTACCGCATTACAATAAGTTTGAAATAAAACACGAACCGCATCGTGCTGTAATTAGGTCGAATACGGGATGTGATTATAAGCAAGACAAGATTACATCAGATATCTTCAAACACCTATCACTAATTCCGGCCACGTGCGCGTGATCTGTGAGTGATGTATTTTTACCGTTTTTTATCCAGCTGATCGTTGAGACAGGGTCGCTTTTCGTCGTGCATTGCAAAACTGCTGATGTCTCTTCTGGAACATTTGTTGATGTAATTGACACATTGATGCTTATTATAGGTACATCTAAAATCGATTAAAACCAATGTTTGAAAAAATAAGTCATGTCTCATGTTTACAAATAATTAAACGCTTAATAATAACACAGTCAAACGAATACTTTATGGACAACATAGTCCAACAAATGATTTTACACTTATAAATAACATATTCAACAGAAATCTACCCGAATATGGACAATGGTCATTTTGCCTTTGACCGGTTACCATAATGTTAACCTTTTTCATTTGTGGTGTAGCATACTTTGCTTCTACATGTATTTATCATTGTAATTTTTTTTTGTTTGTATGTTGTTGTTTTTTTTTTGGTTGACTGTGTTTTGGTCTACATTTTTTGGTCGACTACATTTACATTCAACGTTATCAAGCAGATTATTAAACACTGATGAATACTATTATTAGAACAGTTATCCTATGGAAACCATAGCATCCAAACGCAATGGCACCGTGGGTCCAAACTAAACCAAATGAACAAATTAAAAACTCAATGAACAGGAAAATACATCGTGTATTAACACAAATAGTGGTGAAGACAGGGATAGTGGTGAAGACAGGGTTATCGTGTATTCACACAAGTAGTGGCGAAGACAGGGTTATCGTGTATTTACATAAATAGTGGTGAAGACAGGGTTATCGTTTGAAACGGTACATATTTGCATGCTAATTGACAACACGATTAAACAAAATATCGTCTTTAGTAGCCAACACAATCAAACAAATACGTCAATGCGTGTATATAATGCTCACATGTGTAACGTATAGATGCCTCCCTCGAACATTGCATTTTTTTTAATATCTCATGAGAAACGCAACACATCAGTTTTCTACCATCCCATTCCCTCTGCATGGAATTCAGGATCGTAGTGCTTGTGAAGGTCCCTGAACTATCATAAGTATTTGTCTGGGTCACTGACTCAGACGCGACGGGAATACCAGATATACGCATGGTAACACTGCCTGCCGGACGACCACCTTGACTGGTACACGAAACGTTGCATGGTTGATCATCTATCAAATTATATATGTGCATTTCTGGTTTTCGGGGTTGTCCTTTAAAATTGGAAAAAACAAAAACAACATGTTTATGAATAGTGTAAACAGAAAAAAATGGTCTTAAACGTAATACCAGCTCATATTTAAGAAATAGAACACTGCTTACGGTGGATTATCGTGTATTATATATCGCGGTTTTGGAGGTCACAAATCCAAATACCGACTGAACTACCGACTGAACTGATAAAAAAATCAATCGAACGTAAAACATTGATAAACTACACGATAAATAAGCACAAGCACATTTTTCTATTGTTTAATACCCTTTAAAACACAAAAGAAATACATGATACTATCATGCTAATATCGCTGTGTGACGTCACTGTACAATGAAAACAGCTGGCCACCTTCTCAGGCCATATCATAGATTTTTACGAGATATTTTCAACTAGACTAATAATCGTTTAATTATAAATATAATGTGTTTTGTGTACTATATACTGATAGGCCAACTGTTCTTTTGTATTATCTATCTAATAATACGGGCTATTATATTTGTTATTAAACGCCACGTTTTGAATAAAATTGCAACTGAATTTATTGTGTAAGTATCAAAGTTATAAGAGCTACCTTTCAGAGAAATACCTTTCCGTGTTTTCGCGTGAGACATTGATTTTAACTGTCCGTTCTATATGACCAAAAGTGTGTTTAAATGATGAAATTAAAGATTTCACGTTGCATTGTTTGCACTGCTTATCTTGTGATATAGTGTAACACATGTTGTGTGGACGTGACACATTTTAGTATATAAAATGTCGTAACTAGTGAAGGAACCTATTACATATCAACCACATAAAACGGATTTCAGAAAATGTCAGTTTTTGGAAGTAGCTTACGAATTATGTACAGTTCTGACACAACAGTCAGTGGCGTCAATAAGGCGTTATTGGAGACTTCGCACTTCACTTCCTTCATATGATCTTCGTTAACAAATCTCCACTTTGTCGTGTAAGTCCCTCTAATTAAGTACCCTCGTTTTCTAGTTTCCGCGACGGAGATGTAGAGTGTTAGTGGTTCGGAACCTCCAGCTGTATTACACCTAATCTTCGTCAAATGTCCAACACTCCCAGGTACACATTGCTTGCATCCATCAAAGTCTCTAGTGTTTACAAACATCGGTTCACTGGGTGGGGCTAAGTTATCAAAATAAAAAACATACATTTACGTTTAGCATTTGCAACTACTCAGACAAGTGCCATTTCTATTTTTAATGCGGCATAACTTTAAAAATCCTTTTTGTTTTAATTTAAAAAGTAATTCCGGTAGTGCAAAATAAAAGTCAAAATGTATGCTGATATAGATAACATGTTAAAATATAAAAAAAATGAAAATATAAGCTTTTCATTTCAATCATAAAATCCACTATTTCAACGATAAATATATAACATTATTTACAAACGACTAACATAAATAAACAAACCTATAAGTTTGAGGTGTATTGTGGATGTTGTACAATATTGCGCGTTCCCGACGTAGTCACCATAATAAAATGTGTCATCTTTGTCCGATAGATTGGAAAACCCCAGAAAAAACACGGATCCACTGTTGTAAATAGAAACATTTGTTGAACTGAATATAGTTTCCCATCTTTCATTTCTGAGTCTCGACCATGTCATATATGCTCCTTCCCATTGATGTTTCGGCACAAATGTGATTGTTACAGCTTTATTAATTACTGCTGGTTCTCCAACCGTCACTGCCCCGCAGTAATTATCCGCGATATCTGGTGGATGAACACAAAAGGTAATGACATAATCAAGAGTTTTAATACAGAGAAGATATGATAAATACTACCCAGGTCTGTTAAAGGTTTGTTTCATAATCACTGAGTAAATATGTTTACCCTCAAACGGTGATCAATACGAAACTGTCCAATGCATTGTTCTAATGTGTAAACGTCATGGCACTAACGCATATACTGATTTTGACTAACAATTTACTACGTGTTGCAAGAGTATAATAAAATTGTTTTTCAAATATTGTAACCACTACATACATCGACTTTAACAGGTACTAAGCTATGCAAGAGTCGTAAAGTCTAATTCTACGTTAAGTGTTAACCGTATATTTCACTGTTTGAAATATGTATATTTTTACTATGTTTACATAATTATGAGGATTATTATAAGCTCACACGTTTGATCATACGTGCCGTGACTTCCTGTTCGACTTTTATACTTATTTTGATTATCAAGAATGACATCAGTATATACATGTAATATAATATGTTATAGTTGCCATTCTTACTACATGATATTAAAATATGTTAACATGATTCTATATAAACAAATATAAAATAAATAAAACTTACTGTTTCCAAAGACAATTTGGAAATTTACACAAACCATGGTAAGATAATTTAAATACTGCATGTTTGTAACACAATATTTAATCATTACAATGAAACTCCAAGTCATTCACTGAAGGAAATTAATGAAACGAATGACTATTTAGATGAACAATTTATCTTTTATTAGTCATGAAAAGGTGCTATGGGTGGTACGATGGTGTCACCATATGTTGGAGATCGGCAATATTTGTTATAAAAATTAGTGCTTGTTTGGAAGGCTCTTGCGTATTTTAATAACCTTAATAAATGCTGATAAGGGGATACCTTGGAAGCAACACTCACAAACAATATTTAAAATAGCAGACTCGGTTGTATTGAGTGTTTATTTTTTGGCACATTTTAGGTATGAAGGTCGATTGGTTTTGTGGTGGGGGCAGACCACCGGTACAACTAGTACTGTATACCTTCAGCCATCTGTATAAATCTACACATTCTTACTTACAGGTTGAGTTCCCAGTGGGTTTCGAACCCGTAACGGTGAGAGACGAGATTGTTTACAAAGCAACGTCATTAACTCCTCGACCACGGAAGCTTTTTTGGCTGACTGAGGTCTGCGATAGCTACTACATTTCCTGTTCGACTTGTGCAAGCTATAAGAGCCTTATTTTGATAACTGATAATTTGAGCAAACATGGCGGCGAAATTCCAATTTGTCATCTATAGATGTCCATATGTTGTATCAGAAGGTATTAGATAATGCAACATTGAGAAGAGCAAACAACTGTAAATAAAGTTGTGAGTTAACCGTCTAAACAGCATATCATGGAAACATAAAACAACACTTAAATCCATTCGTGTCCTTGGTCGGTATGCGGTTGCTCACTAGAAAAGTTACCTCTCCACAACACTGTTCTCTTCAAAACACTATTCACAACCTTACCAATTCACATTATCACAGACTGGCTTGAGCTTACCAGTGAGCCATATTGCCTATTGACTGTTTCAAGTCGGTAGCACTGTCTTCACCATTCTTTGTGCTGTGTATTGTTTTTTCATTGTGTAGTTAATTTGCTCTTTGTTTGCAGTCCAGTGCCGATCTACGGTGTCAATGCGTTTGGGTGCTGTGGTTTCTACAGGACCATTTCTTCTCATTACTGCTCTCATTACAAAAAAATGTCGCTAGAGCCTACCCTTTCTCGTGTATATATAATGCTCGTGTATAAATAAAAATACAACAAAAACAATAGCCTTGAAGCCACAAAGAAGGTTCTCAATGACTTGGCAGAAGCCACAGCAACAAGAGAATAACTCATTGAGGGCACGACAAGACAATATTGCAGACAAACATCAAACGTCACCGTCCATTTGAGCTTTAGTTAGACGTCATCATAGGGTCATCGCACAATTAAAAAGGAAATCATAGTGGCGAACTGTAAATGGGTCCACCACCAATCGTGCAGTGCGTTGCAAAATGATAGGGTCATGATCTCTTTTGATAAACCTTTTAACAAGTTTAACAAAGATAGTACGAAAGTGATCATGATCAAGGATCTCACAAAGTTTGTAAATTACGTCAGCATAGAAGTCAGGTTGTGATAGTCCTTGTTGCAGAGTTATTAAACAGGGTTACGATAATACAACTTTGCAAAGGTTTCACGAAGTTTATGGTAACGGTAGCCTTGATGGAGTAGCTTTTAGTTATACAAAGATTACGAATATTAAAGTCCTCAACTAGAGTACAAGCTCTAGAAAAACACATAAGTCGAGACACATAGACCCCATAAGTAGTTGCTCGGGGAACATCCCCATCTAAATGGGGATAATTAACTATAGCAAAATTAAAATCATCTCTCTTGTCATATAGTTTTCTAATTATTTCTCCATTTTCAATAGAGAGATGTAAATCGGGAAAAGAAGCGTTAATATCAGCAATATTAGCTTTGTTAAGTTCTTTAGGATATATTATTAACCATAGTATGACAGAAAGGGTTGTCAATGTTCAATATGTCATCCAAATATCGAGAGGTGTCATTACAGGCTTCAATAACATCTGCCTGGGTATCTGGTGAAAGTCTCAACACGAACTCTCCTTCATAGAAATATAAAAAACAATCTGCGACAAGGAGTGCACAGTTCGTACCGATAGGGATACCAACAATTTGTCTATAAACGGTAGTTCCATACCTTACGTTAGTATTATCTAATAGAGAATAAGTGATTCACAAACTACATGGCAAGTCCACATAATGTAATTGTCCAAACATTTCTCGAGACAATCCAAAGCTGAACACCACTCGCATATCATTATGTCTCCCCCCTCCCCCAAAAGAGGTGGAGGAGACATTTTGATTTTGCTGTGTCCGTACGTCCATCCATCCACAGGAACTGGTCACTTTTAATTTTTGCCTTCTATTATTATAATTGTCTATAAAGGAGATGAATGGGAAATTTTGGAAATTGCTGGTGTTGTTTTTCAGAGGTCAAGCAGACGTTCGAAACAATCTCAGTTACATGCACACTATATACTAACATGTACAGAAATGAATTTCTTATTCAACAATACCTTTCTGCCGACGATCCCTTGTAAATTCGCTGAGATATCCGAGTTCAAAGTCACCAAAGTGCAATTTGACACTGCTCGTCGTTTGTCTATGTCCCCAATGTAAACAAATGAATTTTACCGAAAATCAGGTGTCCGTTAATTCCGTTAATTTCGGCGCAGTATTCCAGCTTCAAATCACAATCAATTCACTAACGTAAAGCACCGATACGTAAATAAATCCATATTTTTTTAGTTTGCATAGTCTGTATCACGGGAAAGTCACATAACAACGAGTATTTCGCCACTTGTTATCGGCACTAGCAGACTTTACAAATGAAACCGCCATTTTTAAATGATTTAAGGGGCCGAATGACGTCATTATGCGAACCTAACAGCTATGGTAAAAAATAATACTTATTAAAATTATTCTTGAATATATTATTAAATACGTTTGCTCTTATCCATGACAAAATTATTCTTGATAATAATTGATTATAATAGTGTTATGGATAATCACAAACGTATTTAATAACACTCTATTTTTTATTGTTGTTTTTTTAAAATTCAGTTACAACAAAAACACTGTATTGATAACTTCTCATGTAAACCCGGCAGACAATTTAAAGAAAATCAAATTACTTAAATTTAATTAACGTTAGCTGTTTGCTATACAATCTCCAACGTGTTTTACACAGTCTTACCCGTAATCTTACCCGCTCTGGAATGGTGCTCTAGAACAGTAACGTGTGGTATTCTCGGTAAACCATTCGAACTTCTAAATTTTAGTTAAACCACTTCTAAATAAATCACATGTACGAAACGAAAATCGGAATTATTGGTTAACCGAACTTAGCATATAATAGAATAGAATAATGTTACTTTCCAATTATGGGCCTTCCCTTAATATACTCCCAAGGAAACTTTCAATCTCTCTGCTATAGAATCCTTAATATAGCCATCTTTATCCGATTCACTAAGCTATCGACCGTGGCGCTTAAACATTCTATCAGGAATACCCCTATTAGCAGCAGCCGTAGCTCCGTCTGATATCAGTGAATGCAAGCACAACTGGCTTATATCTGGAACATAGGGTTTAAAAGCTTCCACAAATAGTGTTCTGAGATTACTTTAAGACAAATGTTTTCCACCGATTTGTCCTCGCAATCAGAACCCAAGCTCCATTGCGATATTTATCAGTTTTGCTAGATTCAATAAACACACTCTATCAAAACGTCATTTCTACGCAACTTCAACAGTTCTTCACTCCTCATGAATCCGGCATATGCCAACAAACATGCACAAATTGTTCTCTTTACTCCTCATGAATCCGGCATATGCCAACAAACATGCACAAATTGTTCTCCGATTCGTACATTGTCTTCTTCGTACAAATCATTATACATTTTTGATAACAATTCATTTTTACGAACAGGTTTGGAAAGCTTACGTTTAGCAGAATCCAAATTATTCTAAACTAATTTTGAATCCGTGGGCGATATTAAATCGAACATATCGTGAAACTATTTTATACTATAGATTGCATTATTATTCGTACTAGGTGTATTTGCTGTTTGAACTAAATAAGTCAAATATAGCGCTACATGTAGCGCCTTAGCAAGCGCTACATCAGCACGCCTTAACCCCCATTATCAGTAAATCATTTCAATCTGAATTCTAAGAATATGTACAAATGCTCTTAGCACCCTGAACACAGCACAGAGTTTTCTCCAAGTGGAAGATTTACCAGCTTCCCCACCGGACCATGTGCCGTGGAACACCCATTAATGGTCCCGACTTCGTACCCAGCATAGGCTGTGCCTGACGCGTCACTATAGACTATTTTAGAACAGGCCCCTGTTGCATTGAGATGCTTAACATTTAACGATGTCAAAGTACTTTCCCAAAACTTAAGCTGTTATAAACTGTTTAATATGTGAATTCCACGTGCTGGCTTTTATGTCCATACTCATGTAACGAGTCATTACCTGAGAGCCTAAACCAATAACAATGCTCATTGACATTATTTGACCAATACAACCTTCCTGGCGGGAACGCATGACATACATTTAAGCTCGCCAAGAGTATGCATACCCTTATCTAATCTACGCGGTGGAACGCAAATTGTAAACTAAATGGAATTCAAAAGGGCTCCAAGCCACTCTAATACCTGTACCGGTGCCCACATCGACTTGTCAACTTTAGGTATGAGTCCAGAATTAAGCAAATCTGTTTTGATATCATTAGACCATTTCTGTGTACTAGAGAAAGTACCGGCATTGCCAAAATCATCGTTAAGAAACATCATCACTTTCTTGCCTTTACCTCGCAATTTGGCAATTAAAGGGCGTGTAAACTTTGTATATACATATGGGGCTACCCCGAGGCCAAACGGCAATACTAAAAACTTTTAATATGCAACACTGCCTGTCTCATCCACAAACGAAAACCCCAATTAATCTGTGTCTTTGACATGTATATCCAAAAAATGATAGGCTGAGAGGATATCAAATGTTATCATCCAACCTCCATGGTCCAAGTACATAATAGCAAGCCTTAAGTCTTCATATTTAATGGATTGCTTCCATACATGTTTATTCACAACCCTCATTTCCAAAATCAAACGTTTCTTGCCCTTTCATGGATAGAAACAGACAGTGGTTTGCTACTGTGGGCACCTGAATACATGTTTCTATCAAACCTCGATCTAATAAATCTTTAATAGCTCCGATAACAAACGGACACTCTTCTAAAGCCGATTTATTATTTATTAATATATATTTCCCTGGTAAAAAATAAAATGGTATCTTATAACCATTCATGATATTATCTAATATAAACTGATTTGAACCAATCGATTTCCAAAAATCAATGTTTAGTCTATTTTTAACAATAACTTCTTGTTGACCTTGTTCATAAACATAGAAATTATCTGTAAATCGAACTTGATCGTACTTAGCATTGCTATAGACAAAATACTCATCTTGATAATCAGTATCAGGTTTTTCCACTGCGTTTTGAGGGCTGGCGTGGCGTAGTCAGTAGAGCGGCGGATTTGTAACCGGAGGCCCCGGGTTCAATCCTCCGTGGTGCCACTGCGTTTCGTCGGTGTGTTCTTTGGCAAGAAACTTTCGCTTAGCCTCTTCCGTCAGATGGGGACGTAAACCGGGCGGTCCCGTGTATCGGTCTATCCTCCGAGCACGTTAAAGAACCATAGGAATCTATTCGATAATAAGAGAAGGACGCGGTTCCCGGATTCCTATGTATCTTTCCCCTCTCTCTGTGGCAGCTCTAAATAACCTATACTGTGTTGATGAGCCATTAAACAACATTCAATTCAATTCCACTGCGTTTTCCGTCCTTTGGACTGTTTCATTTATTGACGGGTTGTTAAGGTTGCTGTGAACCTCTTGGCATATGGTCACGTACGTCGCACATGGTCGAGTTCACCGCACATAAAGCAGGGTCCAAGCTGGAAGGGGCCTCGCTGGAATGAAGGGGCTGCGTAAAGAGCCATACTTGGTTGGGCTGGTGTTTGAAAAGTGAATCCCTCTGCTCTAAAAGGGCCACCCATACCACGACCACCAGTAATACTGTCCGAATACCCATAGGCAACTGCTGTTGTTTTAGATTTTTGTTTCAGCTGACTCTTCCTTTTCCGGACAGCACTGGTTTCCGCCCTGTTAAATCGGGACTCATCATCTGAGTCGCTGGCAAGCGGGTTGGTAGCATATTGACGGACGGTTTCCCATCCGCCCTCGGATGAGTCCGCAATGCGAATGTGTTTATTCCGCACCTGGAGTTTGCCGCAAGCTTCGGTGAGCACTTCTCTCGCATATTCGATCTTTGTGTTGGACAAAACCCATAACGTTTGCTTTAGAGTGTCCTCTATTTCTGAATTAAATTCAAATTGTACCTTATTGCCTTCGAAGCGTCATTGTATGTCCTTTTCCGTTCTTAACTTTTAGGCATTTTCATTTACCTTTTCTTTCAATTGGCTTATTTCACGTTTCTGACCACGTAACTCCAACAGAATCTCCTTCAAATTATTGTTTATGTCAGAATTTTGACTGCTTGCCACATTTTCACCGCCCGCGCATAAGTGAGTATCCATAATTGTTTGACGAATATAATAAACGTGTTATCGTCAGTCGTGCCCAAAGCTGAATGACGATTTAACGCCAAACAAAGCTCAACAACACCTCATGCACTACTGCAGCGTCACCTATAGGAGCTTACACGATCTAGGGAAATCAATTTTTGTCTAATTCACCTTCGTTCAAACGACAAAACTGTCATATTTCTGGCATAACAATCACAATATTATATCAGCGCAAGTGAACAATGTATATAAAGAAACACAAGCTTGATTTTGATTATAGAAACACAATTAACAAAAGATTTATAAGTAAATAATAATTACAAGTCTAAACAAGTAGACATTATAAACTATCCACTACCCTCTACTGGGTCTTTGCACTTAATGAAAGGAATGATAACTCAATAATTAAACAAGGCATATTTGGAGATGGATTGTTTCCCTACATGTATAAAGATGTATTCTGGACGTTATCATGGCTATTATCTAGAAAACTAGTGAGTTTTATAATATTGTTCATTCATGTCCTTGCACGAATGTCCATGGCGTAAATCAGAAAGGAAATAACTAAGCGTCTTTTAGGTCCATGTATGGGATTATTAATACAAAAGTGCATATCTGTTGTTTTTATCAGAAAACGAGAGTTTTATGTCCCGAATGTTTATTTCTTAATTAAACACAACCACATTAGCAGCAGCCACGAAACCAACCCAAACAAATGATTATTATTAGTTTCTCAATTATGCTATTTAAAAGATCTCTGTATTTTATATATTTTGATATATTGTTTTACCATTTTGGTGATTTTGTAAATAAAAATGTATAACAAATAATCTCTATTACATTTAGATAAAAAATGGTGTTCTTACATGAAAAAATGCACAAACATTGTTGTCCCGTGATTTTCGGTCACCTCCGTGACAAAGCCGCAAAATTTCTAAAAAAATCATGACCCGCGAAATTGCTTACCAAATCACAGATAACAGCTGGTATTGAAGTTCGTTATAAATGTTAAAATTGCCCTCTTTAAAATTAAAGCAGCTTTGTTTGCTTTTACAGGGACAGTTCAAGAGCTGTGCCTGCAGTATGATGTGCTTGAAGAAAACATAGAAACTTTAGAAAACTTTAGAAAAAATATTCGCCCAAATATCAAATTACAATCCAACTGAAAATGAACAAGAAGGCTATGATAATGAAATGGAAAAATTAACAAATCAAATATTAATAGCAAGAGACACAATTAACATATTGAAAAAGAAGATTAATAGCAAGAGACACAATCAACAAATTGAAAAAGAAGATTAATCAGCATGCCTTTAACAGGTGCTGAGCGCAATCGATTATATAGACAAAGAATGAAAGATGACCCAGTTCGTTATGCGCAATATGTAGAAAAAGAAAGAAAAAGATATGAAAAAAGAAAAGAAACCGGAGAAATAAAGCCAATACATAATCTTTCTGACAGAGCGCTACGTCGACAGAGAAGGCGATGGAGAGAACGGAAAAAGAAAGAAAGATCACGAAAGCAACAAGAAGAACAAATACTTGACTTAACACCACCAAATACATTATCTCCATTTCCGATAGTTTTGAGAAATAATGAAAGAGATAATGAACCTCGTAGAAAATCTGGAAGAAAAAAGGTAAAACGAGAACGATCAAAGGCCTACAGGAAAACTGCTGATCTCGAAAATGAACGGAAAATACAGAAACGTATAAATGAAAGACTTAGAAAAAGAGTGTATCGCATGACAAAGAGTAAACAAGAAAACACGCCAAGGAAAGCAACAAAGAGTATGCTGTTTGGACAGAAAGTACACAAGAGCACAAAGAAGATGTTGTTGTTTCACAATGTCTTAGTTGACAGTCTAAAAAAGAAATACAAATAAAAGAAAAGTGAAAAACAAACGCAACTATTTGCGAAACTGGTAATCAGCCAAACACTAAAGAAATATCGTGTCCAAAACCTGGCCAAAGAAACATTAGACATGAGTAACAGACGCACATGTTACAAAGACAAATCCTTCGTCTACACATGAAAAATACAGAGAAACATGCTGGTAAAGGTAATGAAAGACGCGGTGTATGAATTTCTCACCAGGGATGATAATAGTAGAGTAAAGGCAGGCAAAAAGGCGACTTGTACTAAAAGAAAAGAAAAACGTCAAGTACGTCTGCTCACGGACACAATGAGGAACCTTCATCTGAAGTTTTTATCAGAATATATAATGGTCACCGAATGTCTTATGCTTTGTTCTGCAGACTTCGCCCATTTTATGTACGTTTCCCAAGGGCATCAGATAGACAAACATGCCTTTGTAAACGTCATGAAAATGTGAAGTTTAAAATTGAGAAACTGAAAGAAGTGAATGTGCTAGGAAAAAGTGATCTTCTTGAAAATGCGAAGCAAATAGTGTGCGACATAAACAGGAAAGAATGCATGTATAGAACTTGCAAAGAGTGTATGGATTCAAAATTAAGTTTTGAGACAAACCACATTGATATTGGGCAAATGGTAGAGTACTGGGAATGGAAGACCCAACGTATGCCCCCAGGCCCTGTTGAGAATAGTGACAAACTGAAGACGATGACAGTCAAGACAAAAGATAAGGCAACAATTGAAGTTCTTATTTCAGAATTCGAATCAGAACTTTCTAAATGCTGTTCCCACATTTATAACATTCAGCACCAGTATAAATCCATCTCAGATCTCAAGAAGAAACTTTCAGAGGGCGACGTACTAGTACACGTGGATTTCTCGGAGAATTATTCATGCAAGTATGAATCCGAAATCCAATCTGTGCACTTTGGTGCATCACAAAGACAGGTTTCCCTCCATATTGGTGTGATATACACCAAAGAGCAAACAATACCATTCTGTTCACTGAGTGACTGTCTGAAGCATAATCCAGCAGGAATATGGGGTCATTTAAAGCCGGTTCTTACTTACATCTAAGACTGAATCCATCAGCACAAAACCTATACGTGTTGAGCCACTCAATATAAGAATAAGGATAACTTCTTCCTTCTATCTACATATCCATTTGAAATGCAGTTCACAGCTGTAAATTGGAGCTTTACCGAAGCGGGACATGGAAAAGGGGCCCCGGACGGTATCGGTGCCACTATCAAACGAGAAACAGACAGACTAGTTTCTCATGGTCACGATATAACTTGCGCTGAGACAATGTATGAGAAGCTAAATACAAGCACAATCGGCGTGAAGCTGTTTCTGGTGAATGAAGACGATATCAGCCCTGTAGAAGACCGTATCAAAAAACAGAAACTGGCAACCATCCCGGGGACAATGAAAATTCACCAGGTAAAAACAACCCTAAATTTATGCTATGTTATTTGTTGTAATTAACAACTTTTACTACCACATATACCATTTATCACTACCACCACCACCACCTCTATTGCCCTTTCCGATAAGTGATTTAACTACCACTGAATACTCTCTTTATTAACTGCGTAATATACCATATACTGTCCAGAGGCAGTTAACGGTTCAATGAATGTTCTCAATTATGAGCCTCCGGATATTATAAGGTATATTACGCAGTTAATAAAGAGAGTATTTAGTGGTAGGTAAATCACTTATCAGAAAGGACAATACCTACCACCTTTTCCATGTATCAACTCTGTTCGCAACTAAGTTATTATATGAATTAATAATAAAACACGTCTTAGTTTAAACTTATTTATTTTACATCGATTGCAATGAAAGCTCTATGAACTTATTTGAATCACTCTCGATGTCTTCCTGGGTAGAACCAGTACTAAGCAAATGCAGATAAAGTGTCTTGCTCAGGGACACAACGCATATGGTAATGGCGGGGATCGAACCCACGACTTTTCGATCATGGGTCCAATGCTCTACCACTAGACCACAACGCTCTAAACACGTCTTGCATTGCAGATCTACTCTCATACTCCAAGAACGGTTTCCTTCCGCGATGTAAGTTGTTTTTGCCAGGCACCATCTTCATGCCAGTGCTTCGCACCTCAAAAGTTCCTATTCCAAGCGCCTTCACAAGAACCCGAAGTGATTCCGGAAGATGTTGAATTCAGTGGTACGAACAAAGTTTATAAATTAATCAATTGTCTACATTATTAACACATTACATTTGCTCGTATATATTGATGATTTTATACAAAACATATTGATCTTGAAACATATCTGGTTTTAACTTATTGTATTTTCAAATATTAAATTTGAGTTATTGTCAGTTATTGTCATAGCATGTATGTCGTCGGCGTCGTTGTCATAATAAAACGCTATCACCTTAACAAGTATACTACGTTAAGTAACATATTCTTGTTTAAATGTCATTTTACGATTTCGTTTCAGGGATACTGCAAATTGACGACAGTCACGTGGGACAATACTGTGTTGTTACATACGACGGCCGTCCCTATCCCGGCATTATTCAAAATGTGAACGCAAGTGAAGTCGAAGTGTCCGTTATGCATTCAGTGGGGGACAATCGTTTGTTCTGGCCTCGGCACAACGACGTTCTCTGGTATACGGGTGAACAGTTCGTAACACTTATTCCTACGCCTAATTAAATACTATCTAAATATGTGACATGCTAAATAAATATGTGAAAATGGGATACCATAGTTCAACGTGTTAAAGAATTTGAGCAATGTTTAAAATCAATGTGTACTTGTTGCCGTATGATTGTCTTTAACATTTAATGTTACTGCAAGAGTTATAACAGTTCTTTGCTTATTGGTTATTTGCTGTAATTATAGGAACCTCGGACAGTATCTATATGGATTAGCCTATCAGAAGTTTGAAAAAAATAATATAATAATGCTTTTTATCAAAAGTATCTAATGAACTATCCACACTTACACCTTGAGTTGGGTTCACAGTAATTCTATATTCATATAAAAATTTAGCATTTTAGTTGTTTTACAATCGACTCATAGAGCTACTCGTATAAAAAAAAAAAAATCTTTAAAAAAACATCATTGCAATCCATGCATCAAGAAGCCTTTTAAAGTACTACTGCAATTCAAAAATTGTTGTTTCTGTGAACACGGAATGGAACGATGTTATCTGTGAAAAAAGTGAGTCATATAGTAAAAGAACAACCTAAATGTAAAATTATATGTAAATGAAAATACAATTTCTGACAACTCAAAGTGCAAATTTGAATAGTTCAATACATTGTTTTGATAAAATAGCATTATATTTTCATTTTTGACTTTTTTCTACTATAACTTGATAGACAAATTCACATAGACCGTCTGTGGTCATTTGTCATATATTTCAGTGGAAACATTGTACAAAAAGTTTTTTTGTTTCAAATAGGTTCACGCACTGTTCTGGTTAATTGAAATAAACAACTCAAAACACAGGTGCAAGACTTTGTCACTACCGTGACTAATATGTCACAGCCAAGACAATATTTCACCTCCGTGATACTATAGTTTTAAGTTTATCTTCATTATAGTAATGCATTTACAAACATTTTATTTGTTGTATGTATTATTGCCTGTAACGTTATTTAAAATGAAGCTAGAATGTTGAATTCAATATACACGTGATCATTTAGATTTAATTGCGGTCTTAAATGTACAGTGCTGTTTCATATTGCCACACTAAACTATTTTTATGTAAGCAGCATTCCTGTAAAATGAAGGTAAAACGCAGCATCTGTATAGATTTCTGCAGTATTGGATCACACAGCAAAAGAAAAAGATAGCTATAAAATTTATTACACAGAAATTAACAGTTTTATGCACGTCACGGAGGTGACAGACGCCGAAAGACCCATTGTAAAAAATAACACAAATCAATATGATTGAGTGAATTCTGACTGTGCCAAGGGTTATTTTTGGCGTCAGTCTTGTTATATATTCACAAAACACATAAAACAGAAATTGAGTAATGAAGTTTATTTCTCGAAAAACCGCCTGACTGAAATTCTCGTTTACTGTAGAATTACCCACTTATGTCTTTAATTTGATATAGTCGAATATGTCTTCTTTGGGGGTTTTGGAGGCTGGCTATAAATACAAAAATGCGAAACTATCAAAAACTTCCAAAATCTACCTAAAATGGCTATTTTTCATCACAATTGAGTAATTCTGGATTAATTCTTCAAAACGAAGAGAAGGTGGATACATTGTAGCATTTCCTGATATGCAATAGAATGACGAATGCAGAAATGACCCTGATATGCTTAGGATATTCTATTGGTATTTATTGACATTGGTAAAATTGCATTTTAAACATATATTAAGTGTGTGTGTGTGTGTGTCTGTATGCGTGCGTGCGTGCGTGTGTGTGTGTGGGGGGGTGGATGGGGTAGGGAGGTGTAATCGTAAAGAAATTGGGAAAAAGTTGTAAAGAAAATTCTTGTTGGTACGTTTATTTGGCATGAATTGGTATTTTAGAAATGTATAATCCACTTATGTTGTTATTTATTTTTGCTCAAGGATTCAAGCTAAGTACTTGTCATGGGCTTGATTGTTGAGATTTGGACATTAAACTGTGGAGTGACCCTGCATATAATAGCACATCTACCATGTGTGCAGCAATACCTGGAATAACACGCGTACTTTGAACGTCAGATTGACATTAAGATTATCCAGAAAGATATATATTCCAAGATTAACCAATAGGAATCGGACGTATTGTAAACACAGTAAAGTATCCCCATATGAAGGTCCACGTTTGTATATAATTTTATATAAAAATAGACAGGAATGAAACGTGAAATTTTCGTTTCTGGAGGTTTTATCCCCGAACGAACGTCATAATTCGATACTACGGATGTTTTTCTATCTATCTGTGACATAACTTTCCACTTACCGTGTAATATAAGTACTTTTTCAGCAACTTTCGTTTTTGAATTGAATCGTTTGTGCCGAGATCCATGCTGTGACGTCATTCTCCACAGTGAATCTTCTTTCTTTTAAATTAGCTAAATAATATATAGCGACTGAATAATAATATTAAAACATTGCCATGTCTGAAATTAAATTATAATGAATTACTTACCAAATCGTTGTCTTTATTTTGACAGTTGTTATTATTATTATTATTAATTTTGAATTCTGTGCAAGTCTTGTATTTAGTAGTTTAGATCATCTGCGACACTTTCAAGGTTGTTATTAAACAATCAAGCGTTGAAGATAATCAAGACTGCATTCGGATGACGTCACAGCATGGAAGTCGGCACAAACAAAATCTTAACTCCAAAAACAAAAGTAGCTGAAAAACATACTTTTATTACATGGTAAGTGGCAATATTGTTCTAGATTGTCAGAAAAACGTCTCTAGTATCGATTTTTGACGTGCGTTTGGTGGTAAAACTGTCGGAAACGGAATTGAAAATTTCGCGTTGCATTCCTGTCATACAAATATTTTTTAATATACTAGTAGTGGATAGTCAATGTGATTTATTACATGCGTTTACAATATGTCCGATTCCTGTGATTAACCACACCTTGATTAACCTCAAACATGTGGGGATTATAGGATCTACACCGACCCTGTCAATTAACTTTACTAAAGGAATAAAGTAACGCAACTCTGTATTAATAATCAAGTACCTTGGCGTGCATCAACTATCTTGTATTTCAGAACGCAGTATTTTAGATCTGATTATTCCGCACATTTTGTGTGAATCTGAGTGTCAGATAAACGTTCACAAGCGAAACCAAGCGTTACATCATATAACGCGGGAAGCAAATACTAACAACGTATTCGCTAAATAATGGTCCGGGCACGTATTCGGTTGTTAGGAGGACCCTTTATGTTCACGGTGATTTCACGACGGTTTCACGGCGGTCTTTGCTGGGGTGCGAAAGAGCTAACATAGGGGCTTCAGACGAAATTATGCATCATCTTGACGACACGTAACACCTGGACATCCGTGTTTATGACGGTTTTAGGTCAATACAGTCTCTGTCAGACGTGGAAATATCATTGTTATAGTGCGTTTATGCATGACAATTCCGTTCAACAGCTATCTGACGGCGTCTGCAAGCTCTTATTTACGTAAACGTTGCATGAAGAAAATGTTTACGAAAATGCTGTATTCTTGATAATGATGTCGTGCGATAGAAGTAAGACAAAACGTGCATCTTTTAAATGTTGTATTTCTTACGTTACTTAAGACCAATTTTCGAAAAAATTGGTGGTATCGGTGTTGATTTTCGATCACTGGTAAATTAAGAAAAGATTATTTGAACAAAAAATGTAAGTATAAAAATCAAAAATAACACTGGTTATATACTGACCCTAAACAAGTTGCGCTTCTTTTTTTCTTAAGTATAAAGGAATATTATCACCCTATGTTAAAAGGGAAATCACTTTATCGTTCGACAACGAAACATCATACTGCAGGAACATTAAACCTAATTTGAACAGACACGTGTGTGCGAATTTCTAAAACGTTCCTTTAAATAATGCAGTGTTGATTGTTTGTATAAATCATGTTTTGTCGGGCCATTACTGGTTTCTTATCTGTTGATCTGGCTTCTGTCAAGTCATTGTGTACTTGCTTTGTGGCTTACTAGGCTTTTACCCGTATCCTAGAATGTTTTTCTCTATGGTTGCAACTTCTGTGGTTGTTCAGTACACTTCTGGATGATTCTAATTACTTACTAGGCTTTGTTCAGTAACATTCCGGATAATGAGGTGTTTCTAATAATGTTTTGTATACATATTTGTACAATAACAGATACGTGCATCGTTTCCTATTTCTCGTTTGAAGAGGGCTTTGTTATTAGAGATTTTCCTTTGATGAGATGTAATTTATTGTACTGTATTTACGCTGTCGTTTCAATTTGAGCGCTGAAGCGAGGTTGTGTGCACTTAAAATTTAATTTAAGCTAACCAGGGGGCATATTGGCTACTGACCGTTTCACGTCGGTTACCCTGTCTTCACCACTCGTTGTGCTGTGTATTGTTATTTTCATTGTATAATTATTTTGCTCTTTATTCGTGGTACAGTGCGGATCTACGCTGCCATTGCGTTTGGTTGATATCACAGGACCATTTTTCAAATATATTTCCTTTTTTTGCATAAAATAATATGATCATCGTTTTTATACTTGCATTGCCTATTTACGCTGCCTAGTTTGTTTAGGATTTAGCATGGCAGTGATATATCTGTATTTACATTGCCCCGTGTAATGGGATATCAATATGGTAAGAGTGAGTTCTGTTAAAAATCTCTCAGAGTCCCTTTGGCTATTTTTTTAATTGCTTGTTTTTGTTTTGAATGCTAGCTACATTTCCTGTTCTACCTACTTTCGAAGACTAACATTCGAAATAAACAGTAAAGATATATCCTTTTCTTTTTAAATAAATATGATAAATGTGCACCAATGTAATTTGACTATTGATATTACACTGCATATAATCACCAAATTGATGTAATGTTTCGGATGTAATGTTTCGGATGTTTAACACTGTTGTCATCCTGCATAATCAATCGTATGGGTCACATCTTACAGAGAGTATAACCTTCATAAATATTGTGTATTGCGGACGATGAACTCAGTGTAATTTGGATCATTGTTTTCCAGATCAAGGTCAGTCAGATGTCCTTTATTAAATGTTCTGTTTATTTCGAATGTTTGCTTTGTAAACCTTCGCCTCTCATCCCTACGGGTTCGATTCCCACTGGGAGCTCGACTTGTAAGTGAGGATATGTCGATTCTTGCGGATTGCGGGAGGTGTACAGTACTGGTTCTACCCAAGAAAAGTGGGTGGTCAGGTTCCACCACGAAAAATGGACCGTTATATTACTTGTCATTCTTGCCTAATGGGCCACTAATGAATATTGCTATGGCTGGTTAACCCCGTGTCAGAATAATGTGTTGGATATGGTATCATTCTTCCCTTATGGTAGAGGGACACTAACCGTAAGAATTAATTAAATACACACACACTGATAGGAAGGAACAAACATGTTCGGGATTTCGGGTTTTCGCTAGATCTCATCCCGCTACAAATTCGATACTGTGTAGTTCTTTATATGTTGGTATTGGTGTTCTGTCTTATCTCTTGTTTGTGTGTTTTGCACTGCGCCATGATTACAAGACCGTGTACTGCATTATCTCTTGTTTGTATTTGTTGCACTGAGCCGTGATTACAAAGTCCGTGTACTGACTTACCTCTTGTTTGTGTTCGTTGCACTGAGCCGTGATTATCATACCGTATATTGTATTATCTCTTGTTTGTGTTTGTTGCACTAAGCCGTGAGTACAATACCGTGTACTGTCTTATCTCTTGTTTGTGTTTGTTGCACTGAGCCGTGATTGCAAAGATGTGTACTGTCTTATCTATTGTTTCTGTCTGTTGCACTGAGCCGTGATTACAAGACCGTGTACTGTCTTATCTCTTATCTGTGTGTGTTGCACTGAGCCGTAATTACAAGACCGTATACTGTCTTATCTCTTGTTTGATTTTGTTGCACTGATCCGTCATTACAAGACCGTGTACTGTCTTATCTCTTGTTAGTGTTTGTTGCACTGAGCCGTGATTACAAGACCATATATTGTATTATATCGTGTTTGAGTTTGTTGCACTGAGCCATGAGTACAATACCGTGTACTGTCTCGTCTCTTGTTTGTTTTTGTTTCACTGAGCCGTGATTACAAATACCGTGTACTGTCTTATCTCTTGTTTGTGTTTGTTGCATTGAACCGTCATTACATGATAGTGTACTGTCTTATCTCTTATTTGTGTGAGTTGCACCGAGCCGTGATTACAAGGACGTGTACTGTTTTATATCTTGTTTGTGTGTGTTGCATTGAGCCGTGATTACAAGACCGTATACTGTCTTATCTCTTCCTCGTGTTTGTTGCACTGATCCGTGATTACAAAACCGTGAACTGTCTTATCTCGTGTTTGTGTTTGTTGCACTGATCCGTGATTACAAAACCGTGAACTGTCTTATCTCGTGTTTGTGTTTGTTGCACTGAGCCGTGAGTACAATACCGTGTACTGTCTTATCTATTGTTTGTGTTTGTTGCACTGAGCCGTGATTACAAAGTCCGTGTACTGACTTACCTCTTTTTTGTCTTCGTTGCACTGAGCCGTGATAATCATACCGTATATTGTATTATCTCTTGTTTGTGTTTGTTGCACTAAGCCGTGAGTACAATACCGTGTACTGTCTTATCTCTTGTTTGTGTTTGTTGCACTGAGCCGTGATTGCAAAGATGTGTACTGTCTTATCTATTGTTTCTGTCTGTTGCACTGAGCCGTGATTACAAGACCGTGTACTGTCTTATCTCTTATCTGTGTGTGTTGCACTGAGCCGTAATTACAAGACCGTGCTCTGTCTTATCTCTTGTTTGATTTTGTTGCACTGATCCGTCATTACAAGACCGTGTACTGCCTTATCTCTTGTTAGTGTTTGTTGCACTGAGCCGTGATTACAAGACCATATATTGTATTATATCGTGTTTGAGTTTGTTGCACTGAGCCATGAGTACAATACCGTGTACTGTCTCGTCTCTTGTTTGTTTTTGTTTCACTGAGTTGTGATTACAAATACCGTGTACTGTCTTATCTCTTGTTTGTGTTTGTTGCATTGAACCGTGATTACATGACAGTGTACTGTCTTATCTTTTATTTGTGTGAGTTGCACTGAGCCGTGATTACAAGGACGTGTACTGTTTTATATCTTGTTTGTGTGTGTTGCATTGAGCCGTGATTACAAGACCGTATACTGTCTTATCTCTTCCTCGTGTTTGTTGCACTGATCCGTGATTACAAAACCGTGAACTGTCTTATCTCGTGTTTGTGTTTGTTGCACTGATCCGTGATTACAAAACCGTGAACTGTCTTATCTCGTGTTTGTGTTTGTTGCACTGAGCCGTGAGTACAATACCGTGTACTGTCTTATCTATTGTTTGTGTTTGTTGCACTGAGCCGTGATTACAAAGTCCGTGTACTGACTTACCTCTTGTTTGTCTTCGTTGCACTGAGCCGTGATAATCATACCGTATATTGTATTATCTCTTGTTTGTGTTTGTTGCACTAAGCCGTGAGTACAATACCGTGTACTGTCTTATCTCTTGTTTGTGTTTGTTGCACTGAGCCGTGATTGCAAAGATGTGTACTGTCTTATCTATTGTTTCTGTCTGTTGCACTGAGCCGTGATTACAAGACCGTGTACTGTCTTATCTCTTATCTGTGTGTGTTGCACTGAGCCGTAATTACAAGACCGTGCTCTGTCTTATCTCTTGTTTGATTTTGTTGCACTGATCCGTCATTACAAGACCGTGTACTGCCTTATCTCTTGTTAGTGTTTGTTGCACTGAGCCGTGATTACAAGACCATATATTGTATTATATCGTGTTTGAGTTTGTTGCACTGAGCCATGAGTACAATACCGTGTACTGTCTCGTCTCTTGTTTGTTTTTGTTTCACTGAGTTGTGATTACAAATACCGTGTACTGTCTTATCTCTTGTTTGTGTTTGTTGCATTGAACCGTGATTACATGACAGTGTACTGTCTTATCTTTTATTTGTGTGAGTTGCACTGAGCCGTGATTACAAGGACGTGTACTGTTTTATATCTTGTTTGTGTGTGTTGCATTGAGCCGTGATTACAAGACCGTATACTGTCTTATCTCTTCCTCGTGTTTGTTGCACTGATCCGTGATTACAAAACCGTGAACTGTCTTATCTCGTGTTTGTGTTTGTTGCACTGAGCCGTGATTACAAATACCGTGTACTTACTTATCTCTTGTTTGTGTTTGTTGCACTGAGCCGTGATCACAAATACCGTGTACTGGCTTATTTCTTGTTTGTGTTTGTTGCACTGAGCCATGATTACAATACCTATATTGTATTATCTCTTATTTGTGTTTGTTGCACTAAGCCGTGAGTACAATACCGTGTACTGTCTTATCTATTGTTTGTGTTTGTTTCACTGAGCCGTGATTACAAGACCGTGTACTGTCTTATCTCTTGTTTGTGTTTGTTGCACTGAGCCGTGATTACAAGACCGTGTTCTGTCTTATCTCTTGTTTGTGTTTGTTGCACTGAGCCGTGATTACAAGACTGTGTGCCGTGATATCTCTTGCTTGTGTTTGTTGCACTGAACCGTGATTACAATAACGTGTACTGTCTTATCTCTTCTTTGTGTTTGTTGCACTGAGCCGTGATTACAAGACCGTGTACTGTTATATCTCTTCTTTGTGTTTGTTGCACTGAGCCGTGATGACAATACCGTGTACTGTCTTATCGCTTGTTTGTGTGTGTTGCACTGAGCCGTGATTACAAGGCCGTGTACTGTCTTATCTCTTGTTTGTGTTTGTTGCACTGAACCGTGATTACAAGACCGTGTACAATTGTATCTCTTGTCTGTGTTTGTTACACTGAGGCGTGATTACAAGACCGTGTACTGTCTTATCTCTTGTTTCCCGTGTACAATCTTATCTCTTGTTTATGTTTGTTGCTTCCATTAGATCCTATTTTCAGTATTTATTATATAATATGTTAGTATATGTATAAACCTGTACACGCGCTGAATTTCAGTTTAATATTAGAACGGGTATGAATTACCCGACGCGTTTGAATACCACGACCATGTAATGTCGTCATAACATATATGTTACATTGTTTACAAACAGTTGTTGTGGGTATAAAAGGAGAACGAATTTGAATTACCCAATGCGTGTGATAACCAATGCCTTCAACTGTTCTGATTTATATACTGAACAAGAAAAGTTTAGCACGACTTTTTACGACTTTTTAGGTTCATATATTGAACATATGAACATTGATATAATTGTTTGAAGTTCGAGGCGGTAGCACTATTGTAAACCATTAGTGTTTGTGATTTCGTATGCCTTTCTTCTTATAAATGAGCTATGGTAACAACCTGTATCCGTCTCTGCATCAACATATAACAGTATAATTATCATATTCAGTTACAAGTCACACATGCTTTCAACCCACTCATTAATTGTCTTACATGCAGCAAGGGTCATATTCGTGTAAGAAATAAGTGGCTAAATGCGTCATCTTACGTTAAACTTACATCGTCTTGAACAGTTTTGTCAATTGGCCATATAGATAAGTGGCTAATCCTGTTATCTTTTGGAAATGTTACATCCGCCTAATGTTACCGCAATATCGACCTCGTCCTACTAAACGTAAGTTACGTGTCCAAAATGATCAATATCCGGTTCATCTTCACCTTATTTATCAAATAGTTTTGTTTTCTTTCTTAAATTCCGATACGGTGGTTCCATTACTACGGTCGATAAAGGCTCTGGGTATTGTTTAACCACACATTGGATATGTTGTCTGCTTTTTAATTTAGTATTTTGACTGTTACTTGTAATGCGCAGGTTTCATGACCGCTGCTCCCAAATAAATTTCATTTTGTTTATTTCGATCTTCGGCTCATAGAATTTTATTAGACAGTAAATATAACATGTCCACCGCCATATGCATGCCATCTTCGGAATGGTTAGAATTCTGTACTATTGATTTTATGAATATTGAGTTCTGCTCAACCCGGGGCTAAGGGTCGTGAACGGTAGCAAGCTTATTTCACTACCGTTCATGAACAGTCTCAATCAAACCGAGACTGCAATATTTCGTTTACGGCCGTTTCCAAAGGTTCACTCTCATACTCGTTTAGTTTGCAATAAAATGATTGTTTTAACGGCGCAATAGATGTTAATCATTCACATTTTCATAATGATGAACATATTATTTCATAAACAATAAACCGGAAATATCATGTTGCAAACTTTAGTGCAAACGCTTATTTAATGTAAATTTAAACTATATGGTTCTAATTTGACTTGGGTTTAGGTTTACACCCATCATTATATTTTGTAATCAAAACTTGAAAGTTCAGTAACTGCATTAATAGCATATCGTATACGGGGGCTGTTCAAATAATACGTGGACTTTTTTGCTATCGCAATTATTTATTGAGGTAAACGTTTAAGATTCATATATGTTGTAATCCAACTCATTAGAAATAAAATGATTTAAACAAAAAATCGATACCTTGTCTAGTTACTTTGCTGTGAATGATCTAATGGGGCGAGAAACCCATCTACGGAGCAGTCCAAAATGTGACGTCGTTAATTTATTACTGCATTTCGGGAATAGCTAAATAAAAGGAAAATCGTCGGCAAACATACACAAAACTAAAGTAGCATTGTCACTGGTATTCCAAAATTACAATTATGAAATTTTATGAATATTGAACAAGGAGAACTATATATGATAAATATAAATAAGTAGACGAACACTTCCTTGTGTTTAAGTTAAATTGACGACGTCAGAAAAAATCACGGAGCACTAAAATGTTAATTTTTTTTAAATAATATGAACTTTTAATAAAACAAATTAGTTAATACAAAAATGAAATACAAAAACTTAACATTTTAAAATCGTACATATTTTCTTCAAAATATATATGTAAATTGAGAATACCGATATATGTTCAATAATTACGCCTTTTAGAATGACTATGCTATTTCTTTTTTTGGAAACGTTGTATATTTATGCTAAACTCGATCGAATTCACATGATCTCTTTCCGAGGCTATGATATAAAAACATGATTATCCAAAATGCTGAAACATATTTATTTAATGCAAACATTGGCTTAAATACCATAATGTAATTAAATAACAATTTCGTTTGTTATTTTTAGCATTTTACATCATTAGTAATGTTAGGTTATTGTTGGATTTCAATGACGTGCTCCATGGTGGCTACAGTGGTGTTGTGAAAACTCCTGTTTCTATAACAGTGTACACAACTAGAATCTTAACACACACATATTAGTGTACATGTGAGTATGTACTATTACATGATATGTTGAGCTCGAGCGATTGAGTTTGACACTGGTCTAAAAAAGCATAAAAGGAGAAATTTGGAAATCGTCGAACACAATAAATACCAAAAATATATTGCATTTTCAATTTGATTGAGACTGTTCATGAACCATAGTGAAAAGTGCTTGTTACCGTTTACTCCCTCTTGCCCCGGGTTGAGCGAAACTTAATATTCAGAATACCAACAGAACACAAAGTTGAGCCATCCCGAAAATGGTACGCATATTAAGGTGAACATGGAACCTTCAATGCGGTATTTTCACACCATTCCATGGCCGGCGGCGTATGATTCCAGTTTCTAAAAAAACGTGTTGCCCTAAACGAGAACACAATTGGCGATATAAACAAAATAAAATTTAGCTGGGAGCAGAGGTTATGAAGCCTGCGTATCATAGGCAACAGTCAAAAGACTAAATAAAAAAACAGGCAGAATTATCCTAAGTGTGATTAAACAATACTCAGAACCTTTAAACACTGGAGTAGTGGAACCACCTATTCGAAATTTAAGTAAGAAACCAATAGTAGTTAAGAAAGTGCCACCGATATGTAAATATCGATGTCTCTTACACACACTTTGAAGTAGGTTCAACTTGTACCCATAGCATTTTGTGCTCGATAAAAAAGAGAACATAAACACATATCAACGGACGTCATGTCAAACGGAAAATAAGAAAAAACTAACAATGATGTATTATTTTTTAATAATAACTGAAGACCATTTTTAACAATATCTAAGAATGTTTAAAATTCAAATGATGAGCAAATTCTATAAAATGTAGCTGTATAATTACTGGACTCGTGTAGTCTATCATGTCTATTATTTAAATTTTGTCACATTATCGGATAACCATTGCTTTAAACATTTTAGGAACAGTTCTTTATTTCATACGCCTTGTAGTAACCACGCCTACAAATCCATTTATATGAAGAGCCTTGCATTACTTAAGGGCATTGTCCTTTTCTGTTGAATTTCCTTATTACATGGTGTAAAGTTGTCAGTAAATATGTCAGCTCCCTTTGACTACCGATGTGTATAGGTAACATATCCATAACGTATAGACTGTGATATTCCTAGTCCCAGAACTATTTTATCTTGAGTTTGTACTTTTCCAGTAAGCTTTCGTTAAGGCGATATAACTGTAAGAGAAAGGTGAGAAAGGTGAGAAAGGTCTACGTAGTTTGTGATAACAAAATCTTGCTGACGAATTTTACTTTTTTCATATCAATAACATGATTTCAATGATTGAATTCCTTAAAATCGTTACATGCTCTAGCAGTACAAATATGCTGAGAGATATAAATCCTATGTGATGTAAACGAGGTACATCACCCAATGAATGTAGATAGTTAACAATGACAAAATCAAAGTCATCTCAACGCAAGAAAAAAGTGCCGAATAATTAGAGTAGTAGTTCCTTGAAATAATCCGTAGCTTTATATTCTTGTTCTTCAGGAGATGACAATCTTCATTTTACAACTAAATTTAGTCCTGGCACATGTTGTGTGTGAGTCATTTGCAGGTAAGCATCATGATGTTGCGTATTGACCAATCGTTTACACTAGCGTTTGTTTAGTGCTGTGTGGCGGCCGTAAACAGTTGCCCCGACGAAAAATCAGTAGTGTTATTACTTATTATTACCTGATCTTCTATATAAATACTATATCGTCATTTCTTGCTAATTCACTAAGGAAAAGACTGTTCTCGGTGAAAACGAACTGTTACCGGGCTTTAGTTTCGACTGTTTCCCTCACGTGCTGGAATTTCGTTTGCGTGACGTCATTTTGCTTTTTTCACCATTGGTTCCCATTATAAAACAAATTTTCATTTTCACTGTTTCGTACAGTAACATTAATCAGGTAATAAAACAGTTATCACATGTGTGTTTGGGGAACAGTCAAAACTGTTTCGGAATCCCTTGGTGTCGGGGGATGTCAGTGTGAACTGTTTCCCTCGGCCTATCGGCCTCGGGAAACAGTTCACACTGCCATCCCCTCCACCTCGGGATCGCTTATCAGGCCCAATCTTTTTTTTTTTTTTTTTTTTTTTTTAAATTTTGTTATTGGTCATAATTCTTACAGTAGTTCAAAAATAACAAAGATAGAAAACAATAGCAATGCAAAAACTAGGTAAATCAATGTTAGTAGCATCATGTTTGTGTATACACATCAACGTATCAATTGCAGAGTAACAGCTATGTTGGTGGATCCTATCTAGACTTCTTTATCGCTTATTATAGTTGTGATTTTATTTTTAGCATTGTTATAAGATTTTCAAAAATAAGTTCATAAAACAATATATGTTGACTGAACATACAATCCATCAACTACATTTAGTATTGAGAAAAACAGCTAAGAGTTGAATATATTCTTTAAGCAATCCCATTTTTTTGTAATGATTTCAGATTTTTTATACGAGCACATATATCTGGAATAAAGTTCAACATTTTTTTCTTGCTTTAGTTTTTCAATCTTTGTGGCTTTTAAGAAGAATAGCGCTTAAGTCGGTGATAGGAGGCGTACGATGTGTTGCATTCTACATTACCTCTCTTGAATAGACTCAATAAAACCGAGTCTGCTACGTTTATCTCTTGTTTGTGTTTGTTGCTTCCGAGGGATCCCCGTTTTATTATGTATTGACATTCATACTAGCGTTTGTTTAGTGCTGTGTCGCGGCCATAAAAAGATGCTTTACAGTAGTTCAAAAATAACAAAGATAGAAAACAATAGCAATGCAAAAACTAGGTAAATCAATGTTAGTAGCATCATGTTTGTGTATACACATCAACGTATCAATTGCAGAGTAACAGCTATGTTGGTGGATCCTATCTAGACTTCTTTATCGCTTATTATAGTTGTGATTTTATTAACGGTGTGTTCTCTTGTTGCTCTGGCGTCTGCCAAGTCATTGAGTACTTTACCTTTAGACTTTCTAGGCTTTCTTATATTATATATACATGATCATTTATGTTTTTATATTGCCTATTAATCTTGCCTTGTATGTTAGAGATTATAACCTGGCGGGGATATCTTTATGTACACTGTCCCGTTTATTAGGCCTTTTATGTTTGTAATGTCATGTCTTACCTTCTATTCATCTTTGTAGTTGTTGTTTGTTTCTGTACGTGTTTGTGATTAACTGCGGTCCTTAAATGGTACATTTCCTGTTCGATTTGTATATCTAATTTTATGTTAAGATCAACACTCTATATAGCTGGTTTTGTTACAAATATATTATATTATATATACATTTATTGATTACCTCCCCTTTACCTTTATATAGCATTTGAAAAATGTTCAGATAAAGTGGTAAGTTTGTTTCTATGCTAAGCATGTATCCGCCCCTTTGAGGAAAAGAGCTATGACACTGCAATATGTATATATGGGTAGCAATAGTCTAGAACGTGGAAGCTGTCTACTTATTGGACAATATTTTGTATTGAAACACGCACGGTACGTAGATGTTTTGAAAAATGGTCTCAGTATATAGTGTACGTGTGAAGGATGTCTCAGTATACAGTGTACGTGTGAAGAATGTCTCAGTATACAGTGTACGTGTGAAGGATGCCTCATATAGTGTACGTGTGAAGGATGTCTCAGTATACAGTGTACGTGGAAGGATGTCTCAGTATATATTGTACATGTGAAGGATGTCTCAGTATACAGTGTACGTGGGAAGGATGTCTCTGTATACAGTGTACGTGTTAAGGATGTCTCAGTAAACAGTGTTCGTGTGAAGGATGCCTCAGTATATAGTGTACGTGTGAAGGATGCCTCAGTACACAGTGTACGAGTGAATGATGTCTAAGTACACAGTGTAAGTGTGAAGGATGTATCAGTATACAGTGTACGTGTGAATGATGTCTTAGTATATAGCGTACGTGTGAAGGATGTATCAGTATACAGTGTACGTTTGAAGGATGTCTCAGTACACAGTGTACCTGTGAAGGATGTTTCAGTATACAGTGTACGTGTGAAGGATGTCTCAGTATATATTGTACGTGTGAAGGATGTCTCAGTATATAGGGTACGTGAGAAGGATGTCTCTGTATACAGTGTATGTGTGAAGTATGTCTCAGTATACAGTGTACGAGTGAAGGATATCTCAGTATATATTGTACGTGTGAAGGATGTCTCAGTATCCAGTGTACGTGTGAAAGATGTCTCAGTATACAGTGTACGTTTGAAGGATGTCTCAGTACACAGTGTACGTTTGAAGGATGTCTCAGTATACAGTGTACGTTTGAAGGATGTCTCAGTACACAGTGTACGTTTGAAAGATGCCTTAGTATATAGTGTACGTGTGAAGGATGCCTTAGTACACAGTGTACGAGTTAAGGATGTCTTAGTACACAGTGTAAGTGTGAAGGATGTATCAGTATACAGTGTACGTGTGAAGGATATCTCAGTACACAGTGTATCTGTGAAGGATGTTTCAGTATACAGTGTACGTGTGAAGGATGTCTCAGTATACAGTGTACGTGTGAAGTATGTCTCAGTATATATGGTACGTGTAAAGGATGTCTCAGTACACAGGAAACGTGTAAAGGATGTCTCAGTATACAGTGTACGTGTGAAGGATGTCTCAGTATATAGTGTACGTGTGAAGGATGTCTCAGTATATAGTGTACGTGTGAAGGATGTCTCAGTATACAGTGTACGTTTGACGGATGTCTCAGTATATAGTGTACGTGTGAAGGATGTCTCAGTATACAGTGTACGTGTGAAGTATGTCTCAGTATATATGGTACGTGTGAAGGATGTCTCAGTACACAGGAAACGTGTGAAGGATGTCTCAGTATATAGTGTACGTGTGAAGGATGTCTCAGTATATAGTGTACGTGTGAAGGATGTCTCAGTATACAGTGTACGTGTGAAGGATGTCTCAGTATATAGTGTACGTGTGAAGGATGTCTCAGTATACAGTGTACGTGTGAAGTATGTCTCAGTATATATGGTACGTGTGAAGGATGTCTCAGTATACAGTGTACGTGTGAAGGATGTCTCAGTATACAGTGTACGTGTGAAGTATGTCTCAGTATATATGGTACGTGTGAAGGATGTCTCAGTACACAGGAAACGTGTAAAGGATGTCTCAGTATACAGTGTACGTGTGAAGGATGTCTCAGTATATAGTGTACGTGTGAAGGATGTCTCAGTATACAGTGTATGTGTGAAGGATGTCTCAGTATATAGTGTACGTGTGAAGGTTGTCTCAGTATATAGTGTACGTGTGAAGGATGTCTCTATATACAGTGTATATGTGAAGGATGTCTCAGTATACAGTGTACGTGTGAAGGATGTATCCGTATACAGTGTACGAGTGAAGGATGTCTCAGTATATGTTGTACGTGTGAAGGATGTCTCAGTATACAGTGTACGTTTGAAGGATGTCTCAATACACAGTGTACGTGTGAAGGATGCCTCAGTATATAGTGTACGTGTGAAGGATGCCTAAGTACACAGTGTACGAGTGAAGGATGTCTCAGTACACAGTGTACGTGTAAATGATGTATCAGTATACAGTGTACGTGTGAAGAATGTCTCTGTATATAGCGTACGTGTGAAGGATGTCTCGGTATACAGTGTTCATGTGAAAGATGTCTCAGTATATAGTGTCATGTGAAGTATGTCTCAGTATATAGGGTACGTGTGAAGAATGTCTCTGTATATAGTGTATATGTGAAGGATGTCTCAGTGTACAGTGTACGTGTGAAGGATGTCTCAGTATACAGTGTACGTGTGAAGGATGTCTCAGTATGTAGTGTACGTGTGAACGATGTTTCAGTATACAGTGTACGTGTGAAGGATGTCTCAGCGTACAGTATACGTGTAAATAATGTCTCAGTACACAGTGTACGTGTGAAGGATGTCTCAGTATACAGTGTAGTGTGAAGGATGTAAATATGTAGTAAAGATTGTTTGACATCTCGAAGGCTTTTTCATTCTGGACTTCTTGAAGGTTTTTTTATTCTGGACTTCTTTAAGGCTTTTTTTTCTGGACTTCTCGAAGACTTTTTTATTCTGGACTTCTGGAAGGTCTTTTTTTAGACTTCACGAAGGCTTTTTTTTAACTTCTCGAAGACTTTTCATTCTAGAGTTCTCGAAAGCTTTTTTATTCAGGACTTCTTGAATGTTTTTTATTCTGGACTTCTCGAATGCATTTTTATTCTAGACTTCTCGAAGGCTTTTTTATTCTGGACTTCTCGAAGGCCTTTTCATCCTGGACTTTTCGAAGGCTGTTTTTCTGGACTTCTCGAAGGCTTTTTCATTCTGGACTTCTCGAAGGCATTTGAATATGGTCAATACCTTAGTAGCTGTGCGATTATCGAATACGTGCTTGTCACAAAATGTCACGGGTAGAGCGTATTGGTCGTACATAGCTCTTGTAAGTTGTTAGTTACACCCTAATCTATTGTTGAGTTGAAACAAATTCACAATATCCATGATATATTCATGTAACACGTAAAAGCGTGCACATTTTAAGTGGCCGCCAGAGAGGCCGTGTAATAATTTTAGTTTTGTGCTAATGCATGTAAACGTATAGGTCTATCTTCGTTAAACGGCAAAATTGTGTAAGGGGCCTCTCGTGTAGATTTTAATACTGCGAATTTAGCCACGTATGTCATGGACTGAACGGGGGAAATAATGGTGTGGACGTAATGTTTGCTGTAAAACCCATTGTCTCCTAGTTCTGGCCGGGATTGCTTGATAGTTGCTTTGTTTGGAACAGAAGTTTGACGGCGAAATGCACAGGCAATATGTGGTCCGTATTTTGTTTATTACCTTTTATTGTACATTTGTATTCAGTGGGCGGCGCCATCTTGGTTGGTGGTTACGACATCCGGTTAGCTTTGATGTTTCTCAAACATTAACTTTAGACTAGCATATGATTTTGAAGTTACTTTATTAGATGTAATTATTGTAATTGATCATTAATTTGATAACAGTGGATAATAGGTGCATTAGTTAACGGTGGCGTATAACTCAGTGATTGTAATATACGATTGTTAACATTAGTTCACAATGAGATGAGTGGCTAGGATAAATGTTCGACGCGTATGCATAGCGTTGTATAATGGGGTCATTAGTTGACATACATGTGTGCATGCATAACTCAGTGAGTGTAATATACGAGTGATTTGATATATTACATGTATCAGGGGCATTGATTAACAGCGACGCACATGGCGTATACATGGCGTTGTAGAATATGTATACATTGCTACTCATCATTGGTACAGCTTACATATATTTATTGAATGATGATTTGTTTGGGTAATGATTATTATGCAAGATTGTTATGTGTGTCAACCGACATCTAAAACGTATGTATAATTACAGCCTAAGTCATCCAGGGTTGGATATAAGCCATCCAGGGTTGGATATTAGCCGACCTAGTGTGGATGTAAGCCTTCCGGAGTGGAGCTAAGCTTCCACTATTAACGTTTAAGAGCGGTGGAGACGGTCCCTGTACCTGCGCAGCATGGCCAGGTTCTAGTTCCGACAATCCCCGGGACACATGGTGGGCCCGTTATCAGTCCTCACTGGAGGAACATCACCGACAACCTCAGTGCAGGTTAATCATCTTACATATCGCGTCATCCACCCTTATAGAAGGCATTTGATGACAATCACCCATTGGATTCGCGCATCATCATCTTCATGAGCTCTCGCGCATCACAGTTATCGCGCTAGATCATAGATCAACATTGTTATAACTTTAACAACCCTTTAGTGTCGTATACATTTAATATTTGTTACAATACTAAGAACGTCTTAAACGTTCATGAGAACATTCTTTTCATATTTCATTTGTGTATTCGCTTGTTTTTTTTTTAGATAATTGTATATATATTTTACATATTTTAAAAGTTGCATTAAACTTATGTAAATGCATTCACCGTCATTGATTCTTTCCTGAGTTAGCCCCAACCACTAGGGTCATCTTGCGACAGTGCTGATCACAGCAATACGCAGAACAAGAACTTCAAATCAAGAAAGCTAACAATTCCGATGCTGTCGTTTTTTTTCTCGAGTTTCATTTTTCCATTGAAATCTATGACAAGAGAGATTATTTTAATTGTGACATAGTTGGCTATCCCCACTTTGTTCGTACCATAAACATGATAAACTTACCCTGATCTACTTAAAAAAAATAATTTATGAAATTTAAACGAAGAAGGTGTGTAAAAAATATGAGTGTTGTAATAAATAATTGAAATAACTATATACACATGAAATACTATTTTCAGGAAAATGATGTTGACCCATAGATCTTACAGAAATTACTAGATAATTACTAGATTTATATATACTGAACAAAATAAGATTAACACTATTGTTTAGGGACAAAGATTTACCATATTAAAATCGATACAATTGTTTAAAGCTTTTAGAAATGCTAGGTAAGGAAGTGGTTTTCAAAAACATGTGTCATTTTATTCAATTTTTAAGCGAAGTATCAGACTTACCTCTCATAAAATAAAAACAACTTAGTTCGTTATACAAACGTAATGCTTTGAACTAATTTAATATTTGGCATTGACAAAAATTGTCCATTTCGTCATTGTACACGTACACGGCTAAAATGTGTTCACATTACATTGTTATTTTCAAACAACCATGTTTCAAATTTCGTAATTTTAAAATTACCTCCTTTTTTCACTGAAATAAGAACGAATTTCCATAACCTATACAACTATCTTTCCGACATACTTGCCAAGTTTGATTACAAATCAGATGCTCTGTAGCAATATTAAGCGTCATATCTATGTCAATTTATCATTGACTCCGAACATACACGGCCGCGTATCTCGTCTATGGAATATACATTTTATGTTCTAATAGTGGATATAAATATCAGTATAGTCTTTCAAAAGGAAAGTTATTTCAATATTAAATAATAGATGTCTTCTGATGATGAAGAAGAGTTACTATTTATTTAATGGTAGATATAAATGTCGAAAGGACATGCAGCATTCAAGGACCACAGTCAACCATAAACACGCACAGAAACAAAGAACAACTTTAAAGATGAAAAAACGGCACAATAAGACATCACAAACATAAAAGGGTTGTCAATAGGGCTACCGCCTTGGAACTATCATTGGGAAAATGGCCGCTGGGACTTTGAACCAGGTTCTAGGGTGCACCAACATTTATTTTGTTCAGTACATTTGACAGTTTCCTTTCTTTCCGTTGATATTTGCGGGTTGTAAGCAAATAGTCTCTCAAATGTGTTTCTTAAATAAAAATGGTATATAATATGGTCCTAATAATCATCATCATCCTCAATATCATGTTCCTTCAGCAATGTCGCTTCGGTACGAGCAAATGCCATCTGGGATTCAAGACATGTCATTGAACAGTGTAACACTGGAATGTAAAACAGACTGTGGCTACCCAAAACCAACGATCTACTGGTACTATACTGAGGTAAGATACCACCAATTTGTACATTGTAGATTATAATACTAGCATAAAACAGCTGCTTTAGGTTTTATGCGCCTACCCAGCGCCAACGATCCACTGGTAATATACTGAGGTAATATATCACCAAGTAGCACATTCTGGTATATATTACTAGCTTTAACACAGATGTTTTAGTTTGATGCGACAACCACGCGGCAACGTTCTACTGGTACTATACTGAGGTATGATACAAACAAATAGTATATATTACTAGATTAAAAGCGGCTGTCTTAGGTAGCTGCGGC
The DNA here is from genome assembly GCA_037043455.1 of Cyrtodaria siliqua. Taxonomy (NCBI): domain Eukaryota; kingdom Metazoa; phylum Mollusca; class Bivalvia; order Adapedonta; family Hiatellidae; genus Cyrtodaria; species Cyrtodaria siliqua. Next base: position 53,696 of record JAWPHD010008350.1, on the reverse strand, counting down.
TACTAATCCCAACGTTCTAATGGTACTATACTGAGGTAAGATACCACCAATTAGTACATTGTATACTATATTATTAGCTTAAAACAGCTGTCTTAGGTTGCTGCGCCTGCCAAGACCAGCAGATTTGTATAATGAAACTGCAGGAATTTATTAATTATCGACAAATGTTTTACTGACTCTGGTTGCTTTTCACGAAAACAAAATGTGTATATAGTTTGTTTGATTAGCTTATATTGTGATTCCTTTTCAGTCGTGTGTCCGTAGTCCATTGTCATAAATAGAATATAATAACGATTTCCAAATCAAGCGCCATAACTGGCATTACAATCACAGTATTATAAATAAATAAAGCATATAACATAACAAAATATCAGTTCCGTTTCGTTGTCACAATTAAATTAAAATAAAAAACAATAATAAACGTGTTTCATGAAATAAATTGCGTCAAAAGGATGATGTCATTTAACAGACTCTTAAAAATACATAACAATGAGGTAAATGGTCCTATAGAAATCACTAGACCCAAACGCAATGGCACCGTAGATCCGCACTGTACCACAAAGAGCAAATTAATTCTACAATGAAAAGGACAATACACAACAGAAATAGGGGCGAAGACAGGGTTACCGAATAGGAGCGGTCAGTAGGCAATAAGGCCTACTGGTTAGCTTAAATCGATTTTAGTGTACACAACCTCTCTATTACCCTGTCTTCAGCGCTCAAATTGACAAGACAATGTAAATAAAAGTACAACCCATCACAAAGAAATCTCTAACAAAGTCTAAATCCAGAGAAATTGGGAAACGATACACGTATGTGTTAGTGTAAAGATATATAAAAAAAACATAATTACAAACACCTCAGGGGGTGTATCCAGAATTGTACTGAACAACCGCAACAGTTGCAGCCCAAGAGAAAACAAACACTATCTTTGAATGTAGTAATACTAATATTCTAATATCTTACTGAGTTACTACATATCAATTAATCAGCTGCATTCCATACTGAATTATTATTATAATTTAGGGTTGACTATACATTTAGTTATTAAGTATAGTTATTACCCAGAAGAACGTGATGGCAGATTTTCTATAAATATTATTTACGCCTATTCGATATTATTACCTTCATTGACAAATGCAATATAGTGATTTAATGGTGTTAGTTAAAGTCTTTATACAGCCATCAACAGGCACATTTTACAACATATGTACACTGTTTCGAAACCTATTAACGACGAGGTATATATATAATGTACATAATTCAAACACTAAATACACAATATAAACGGCTTTAACCAGTCATCCCAAACCCCAAAACTGGAGTGCCGAATTAATAGTTACCAACTCATAATTCATTTTACGCATATTCAATCACGTTTTTTTACGAACTCGTGAATACACCTATATTTTTAATCGGCATATTTACATTATTATATGACCTGAACACCTGGATAGAGTTTTGATAAACGGTTTTGTAGTGTAATTTTGAGGCTATTTGGTCGGTTAGTTTCTGTAAATACAAGAACATATGAAAATGTAACAACATTATTATTCCTATACACTCACCCAAGCTCATGTAGCTTTCTTGCAGTTGTATAGTAATGAACATTCAGTTTAACTATATCTCTTAACAGTTCAAATCTTCTATGTAATATTTGTCAAAGTTAAATTAGCTGTAACATTTATAACATGCTTAACAACATGACTTAACAAGGACTATCACAATCTGAATTCTATGGTGATGTGATTTATAAACTTCGTAAGATTCTTGGTCATGATCACTTTCATACTATCTTTGTTTAACTTGTTAAAAAGGTTATCAAAAGAGGTTATGACCCTATCATTTTGCAACGTACTGCATGCTTGGTGGTGGACCCTATTACAGTTCGCCACTATGCTTTCCTCTTTAATTGTACGATGACCGGACATGCTGTGGACCCTATGATGACGCCTACCTAAAGCCCATTGGGACGGTGGCGTTTGATGTTTCTCTATGATCTTTCTTTTCGTGCCCTTAATGGTTTATTCTCTTACTGCTCTGGCTTCTGCCAAGTCATTGACTACCTTTAATGTGGCTTTCTAGGCTATTGTTTTTTTGTATTATATTTACACGAGCATATTTGTGTTTTACTTTTATTGCCTATTGATGTTGCATTGTTGGTTAGAATTTAGATCATGGCGGGGATTTCTTTATTTACACTGTCCTGTTTTAATGGGATGACAGTAGGGTAAGTGTGAGGTTTGGTGCACCCTAGAACCGGTTTAAACCCCCAGTGTCGTTTACTTTTATTATTACTTTTGCCTTCTTGTGTGTCTGTTTGCATGTTTGTTTCTGTGTTTTGTGGTTGACTGTCCTCCTTGAATGCTACTTTCCCTGTCCGATCTTTTTTATATTTCTTAACAAGAATATTAGATTATCTGAGTATGACGACAGTATGTTGAAGCTATACTGAGGAAAAATAGAAAAGTCCCCAACTTTACCCATAGATTTAATTAAATTATATTTTATTTAATCTTATATGCCAATACCTTTGTTAAAGGCATGCACTGTCATGAAAACAATTTTCTTTGAATCAAACTTGTGGGCATGTTAAACAGCATTTCCGGGTCTTGTGGTTAAAACTTTGAGTTAACACAGTTTTGTTATATTGAAATAAACAGAGAATGATCTCATCACCACAAAAACAGAGAAAAGACGCTGATCTTTTCACTCCTTTTTGCGCCATACAGCTTACAAGAACGAATATTTTCAGATTACCTCCCTTTATAATAAAAATATAATGATTTCGCAATTTGAATAAAACATGTTTTAGCAGCAACAGACAAACTTTGGTTTTTGATGAGTATTAATATTGATCAGAATGATTGCGTGATAAGTATAAAAAGATGAAATTTTATCTAGATCGGTGTACAAAGTGTAACAAAGTCAACTCTATGCAAATAACAGCTTAAAAGAGGGACGTTTCTATTTTTGCTGAGTATATTATATATTTGAATTTCAGTTTCAAAAGTTGTTATTTCATTATCATAGCTAAGACACGTTAACATGAAACATATTTTGTCTTCAGTCTGACATAGATTTCACAATTTACAAGATCAGTCTACTAGGGGTATGTTTTTCTTATCTCCCCATTTTTTTCTAGTCTGTTACCACTAATATAATATACGTGTGTATGTTTGTTAGAAAAAAATAGTATTGCACAACTAATGCTTAAAGGTGAAAAGCTCATTTAAGTTTTCTAAGGGTGTTTAAGAGATTTATGATTGTTTTATCCCATTAAGCATCATTGCTATCCTCTTCGGTTATTAGATGAATGGTTGATAACGTTTAATGTGTTTCTGCCAAATCAGTGAGCACTTGAGTTGTGGCTATATAATGCTTTTTTATATTCATATATGCAAAGTCATCTTTGTGGCATACTTATATCGCCTCTTAATGTTGCCTAGTTTGTTATAACATGTAACCTGGCTTTGATTTCTTTATTTACATTGTCCCGTTTAAATGGCATGACAATACGGTAAACATGAGGTTTGTTGTACCCAAGAACCTGGTTTAAATCTCCCGATGTGTTTTTGCCTCTTATTGTTCCAAGACGGTAATCCTATATTCAACCCTTTTGTGTTTGAGGTGTCGTATACTTTGCTTCTATTGTGCCTTGTGATTATTGCTTGTTTTATGCGCGTTTTATGTGACTGTGTTCTGTGAATGTTGCATTTCCTCTTCGACTTCCTATTTGCTTTAGAAAACATTGAAAAGTGTATCATTATTGTTAGGTGCAGATTGGTGCATCCCGTCAACAGTATTCTGTATCGGCAGATGAAAATGAAGAGACAAGAAGCAGCTGTACTGACTCTGAGAAATTGTACAGTTCAAAAATCACCTTGGCACAGTACACAACATTTATTGGTAATGCAGACAAAACAGTCACACTAGAATGTGGGATACAGTCATATCCGACACCCGTGTACACCCCGGAGTCTCAAGCAATTACATTTGCAGGTAACGCTCAGCTCAATATGTTTTTCAAAAAGAAACGACACGCCTTTGAATACAGAATACAGATATTGAAATGGTGGCGGCCGAAAAAGTTGTCCCGATTACAAATCATTAGTGTTATTACTTACTGGTCCTATGGGATCATCAATCCCGATCGTTGTGGCTTTAAAGTAGAATGTCACTTAAGCCGGTTCTAGGAGGCGTGAGCGTTGTTGCCCTTTACAAAACCTCTCATGAACAGACTCAATAAAACCGAGTCTGCTACTTTTATCTCTTGTTTGTGTTTGTTGCTTCAAAGGGATTCCCTTTTCCGTATTTATTGACATTCACACTAGCGTTTTTTTAGTGCTGTGTGGCGGCCGTAAAAAGTCGCATCGACTATAAATCAGTAGTGTTATTGCTTACTGGTCCTTTGGGATCATCAATCCCGATTTTTGTAGCTTTAAAGAAGAGTATCGCTAAAGCCGGTGCTAGGAGGCGTGAGAGGTGTTACACTTTACATTAACTCTCATGAACAGACTCAATAAAACCGAGTCTGCTACTTTATCTCTTGTTTGTGATTGTTGCTTCCAAGGGATCCCCTTTTCAGTATGTATATCTCGTTGCCTGTTCGGTGTGGCGAAAAACGTTTCCCCGTGTTGCAATTATAGTTATTAGTCGTTTCCGATCTTTGGAGATCGCTGAACCCGATATTTATACTAAGATATCGATGGTACATTCTCAAACATTCTGTTTTCTTACTTTAATTTCGAATATATGGATCAACTACTCTAGCCTTTAAAAGCTCTGGGTATTGTTTAATCACCCTTAAGATATGTTGTCTCCTTTTTATTTAGTATTTTGACTGTTACCTATGATACGCGTTATTGACAATTTAATATTGAGATTTGTTCGACCCCCGAGGGCTAGAGGGCATGAACGATAGCCATTATTTTCCACTGCCATTCACAAACAGTTTCAATCAAACCGAGAGTGTAATATATTTTATGTTTATCGTGTTCGGCGATTTCCAAATTGTTTGTTATACCATTTGTATTGATTAAGCATAACATAGAAAAGGTAATCCAATAGCACTTCATTCAATATACAAGCTTATTAAATAAATAATATGATAGGTCAAAACCTACTCTGCCAACATAAACATACCGCAATTAAAGATAGACTAACTGTACTTTTTTAATCAAAGTGAAAGTCACCAGTGTAGCCCTAAAAAAGGGTTCAACTTAGCTTACAAGCAGATCAGTCTATGTGACCAGTGATGTGTCTGAGACTCTGACATGCTATCCGACATTCAGCAGACCAGCAGCTACAATCGTATGGTACATCGGAGATATAGAGAAGCAAAGATCGGCGGAATCAATACACTTTACATTTACATTTACTCCATCAGACAATGATCATGACCAACAGATATTCTGTAAGGCATTCAACATACAGCCTGAAAGTCAGGCAGTGTTTTCAGTGAAGCCTAAACTGCAAGTTCTAGGTAAATACTCGTTTTATTTTATCGTTTTTCCTTAGTGTTACCCTACAGATGTTGTAAACGTAAGATGAATCAGCTGTATATTTATTATAGATTTTGACCTTGAAAAACATCTAAATTTAGAATAGATGTAAACATGTTTACCATTTAAGCAAATTATTTATGTAAATTCATTTATGATGATATCTACTGTTCTCATTGGACGGTTTTAGTGGGAAGCCTTCAGGAACAGTATATGACAATAGACTCTGCGAGCAGCTCAGCAGATCAGTTTCAGTAATCTTCATTAAAGTTAATTTAGATTTGGATGCTTTTAGAAAGTATAATTATGAGAGGTTTTAGTACATATTGAGCTCATTCATAATAACGTTGAAATTGCATATTTGGACTAAACCGGCAATATTGGAAATTAATTTAAAATTAAAGAGTCACTCACTGTTTTGGATTAAAGAGACACTTACTGTTTTGGATTAAAGGAACATTGGATACTTGTATTTGGATGTAATTTAAAATTAGTTGTTATAGAAAAAACTGTTTTTGTGTCTTCTGTAAGCGAATATATTATGTAAATAAATTTATTAATGTTGTGTTGATGGTTTTGCTTCTTTTCTCGTTACATTTAAAATATGTAACATTAACAAGTAGGTATGAAAGAAGAATATATATTGTAACGTTCACAGAACGCAGTCAACCAAAAAAACACATTAAAGCAAACAACACTTACAATGTTAATAACAAGCAATGATGTGACATCACAAACACAGATGGGATTACAATAGGGCTATCGCACTGAAACGGCCAGTGAGAAAATTCGCTGTGTGTTTAAACTAGGTTCTATTGTGCACCAAGACGCACATTGTCATTCCAATAAAACGAGACAGTGCCGCTGAAGAAATCTCATTAGGCTACATTCTCTAACAAACAGGTCAGCATTAAAATTAATAATTGTTATAACTATAACAAATGGATGATCAAGTATACATGAATATAACAAAACAAAAGTCTATACATCCAAATGAAAGTACTCAATGACTTGGCAAAAGCCAGAGCAACAAGAGAATAATAAATAGTAGGACACGAAACTATTTTAGGCAAACATCCAACGCTACCGTACTTTGAGGATTTAGGTATACGTCATCATAAGGTCCACAATCTGTTCGGCCATCGCACAAAGAGGAAAAGCATAGTTGCGAACTGTAAATTGGTCACCACTAAACATGCAGGGCGTTGCAATATGGTCGGGTCATAACTTATATTGAAAAGCGGTAATGTCGACAGTGCAGCGGGACTGTTGACTAGTCTTTTGACTGTTACTTTTGATAGGCAAGCTTCCTAACCTCTGCTCTCAACTAAATTCCATTTTGTTTATTTCGCCATTGTTTTCTCGTTTAGGGCAAATTATTTTGTCTGATGCTGGGACAAACTCTCCTGGCCATGAAAGGAAAGTACTACATTAAAGGTTCCATGTTCACTGTCATATAAAGGTTCCATGTTCACTGTCATATGTATACACTCTTCGGGACGGCTCAACTTTTCGTACTATTCACATGCTAAATATTGAGTTGTGTTAAACCCTAGATTAGAAGGCCCGAACTGCAGGAAACACATTTCACTACTCAATCAAACCAATACTGCAATATATTAAGAGTCATATTCCGGTGCACCCTAGAACCTGGTTAAACCCACAGCGACATTTTTGCCACTGTCAATTTCAAGGCGGTGCCCTGTTGTCAACTATTTTGTGTTAGTGATGGCATATGCCGTCTTGCCTTATATTCATCTTTGTAATAATTGTTTGTTTCTGTGCGTGTTTTTGGTTGACATTGGTCCTTGAATACTACATTTCCTGTTCGACTTTTAAATCTACTTTTTTATCAATTTAAGAAAGATCGCTGCTCTACATCCTTTCTCAGACGACATCCTAGATATATGAAGCTATATACAATGTACTTAAATTAACACTTTCAGGGAAAACAGAATCCACGATTTTGCCGCCAGATACACAACGTAAGTTTGTTTAATATGTTCTCTTTGGTATTATAAACATTGAGATTTGTATGCCAGCAATGACCTAACATTGGAAAATAAACGATATTGTATTCTATTCTATACTGATCTGAAGCCTTTGCAGGAGACGGCCACGGAGTCTACAGTAACAATTCAGTTGAAACCGGTTTTTTTTATCAATTTAAGAAAGATCTCTGCTCTATATCCTTTTTCAGACGACATCCTACATATATGAAGCTATATACAATGTACTTAAATTAAAAATTTCAGGGAAGACAGAATCCACGATTTTGCCGCCAGATACACAACGTAAGTTTGTTAATATGTTCTCTTTGGTATTATAAACATTGAGATTTGTATGCCAGCAATGACCTAACATTGGAAAATAAACGATATTATATTCTATTCTATACTGATCTGAAGCCTTTGCAGGAGACGGCCACGGAGTCTACAGTAACAATTCAGTTGAAACCGGGGTTTAGCGGCGGTCTGCAACAAACATTTTACATAGAGTATAGGAAATCGTCAGATGCTCAGTGGGAAAGTGAAGCCATATTAGAGCCGGCTGTAATCTTAGTCTAAGTCACCTCTCGGTATCTAGATGACATATTGAACATTGACAACCTTTTTTTTTATTTTACTATGGTTAATATATATCCTAAAGAACTTAATAAAGCAAATATTTCTGATACTAACGCTTCTTTTCTCGATTTACATCTCTCTATTGAAAATGGTGAAATAATTAGCAAAATCTTTGACAAGAGAGATGGTTTTAATTGTGATATTGTTAATTAAGCCCATTTAGATGTGGATGTTCTCCGAGCATGTGTCTCAACTTATTCGTTTCTTTAGAGCTTGTAATCGTGTTGAGGACTTTTAATATTCGTAATCTTTGTCCCGTTTTATTGGGATGACAGTAAGGTAAGTGTGAGGTTTGGTGCACCCTAGAACCTGGTTTAAACCCACAGTGGCCTTTTTGCCACTGTCCGTTTATAGTCGCACCAACAGCAAAGGTCTTATGGCGACTTTCCAGCTTCCGGGTTCCCCTCCGGGTAATTTTCGTACACGGGCGGGCACCTGAGTAGGACCACCGACATTCCGCAAGAAGGCTAGATAGCTTCCTCACATACAGATTCCTAGGCCCCTGAGGAATCGAACCTACAGCGGTGAGGGCCAAGTGATTTCAAGTCAGAGACTCGAACCACTGGGCCACGGACGCCCCTTATACATAATGAAATGATGATATGATATGATATGATATGAGATGATATGGTATGATATAATGTGATAATATGCGATAAGATACGATATGATGTTAATATACATTTCAGCACCTCTTGGAAACGCACCTCTTAGCACATCACAATTCCAAGCAGGTCCAGTATTCGGCGCATTTGTTGGGGGACTCTTTTTGGCATCAATGGTTATGGTTATTGTCATTGTACTCAGGAGAAAATACAAACGTGGTAGGTTAACTTTGCATAAATATAATTTCATTTAAATGTGTTAAATATAAATATTTCTTTCAGATTTAAATCACTTAATTTTCAGCTCTATTGGTCAAATGCTAGAAGAGATGGTGCATCGTCCGTTAACTAATTGTTGTTGCATTTTAATAAATGGTATACTTTAAAAGGGTAGCCCAGTTAGTACAACTAATAATCTTCCCTGACGTCCTCTTTACAAACAACATATTAACAAAAAACATATACACACAAGTATTGTAACACAACGAGAATAACAATAAATGGAAACAGAGGTGTTCACCAACAAACATTCATCCTTACATGTTATTAATATCCCTGTAACATGTTTTGTTTTTGTTTTAATGCATGTGTTCAGTTAACAGTTTTCTGTGAATGCTTCGTTTCCGGTTCGACTTTTATAATAACACATAACCAAGCTAATTAACATCCTTCCTTAGTGAGTTCAATTATATTACCATTGCTGGTTATTTTCGAATATTCACCGCGGTTCCGTTAACAGTTTCTAAATCGATATCGTGTCTCCATTACTCTAGTATTATCAGCTGGTATACTGTATAAGTAATATTTATAGCATGATTTTTCGAGTATATGCGATTTATACTGCTTCTCGAGGGCCGCAGGCCCGAGAGTGCAGTATAAATCGCATGAGAAAAATATGCTATAAATGTTTTGTACCAGAGCCATTATCCATCTACGCATGTGCAAGAAGTTTTAGGGCGTTGCATTTTTCAGTAAAATTAACGGCTCGATAGCATTATCACGCGACATGAGCATGACCCATGTTTAGATTATTGAAGTCAATCGCCTTTGTATATTATTGAGCAAATGCAATGTCAAGGAGTGCTGTTTTGGTAATGTTGTAGTGTTTTGATTGACAGAACTCAATATTCATAAAATCAATAGTACAGAATTTAACCATCCCGAAGATGGCAGCGGCGTATTGTCCCAGTAACTAACAAAAGTCGATTTAAGCTAACCAGTGAGTCGTATTGCCTACATACCTTTCCCAGTCGGTAACCCTGTCTTCACCACTCTTAGTTTTGTGTATTGTCCTTTTCAATGTCTAGTTAATTTTCTCTTTGTTTGTGGTACAGCGCGGATCTACGGTGACATTGCGGTTTGGTGCTGTGATTTCTATAGGACCATTTTTTGGCATTTTTATATAATTATCAGCATTAGTAAGTGCCTTGTAAGTAGCGTTTGCTTTAACTGCGACTAAAATATTGGGATGTATCCATCTAGGCTACCTTTGTATTCTTACTTGAATTTTGGTTCCACTACTCCAGCCTTTTAAAGGTCCTGAGTATTGTTCAATCACCCTTAGGATGTGTTGCCTGCGTTTTAATTTAGTCATTTGTCTGTTACCTGTGATACGAAGGCTTCATAACTTCTGCTCCGAATTAAATTCATTCTTGTTTATTTCACCCATTAGTTTCTCGTTCAGGGCAAAGCTTTTTGTTAGAAACTGGGACCATACGCCGCTGGAAATGGAATGGGTTTGTAAATACCTTATTGAATGTTCCATGTTCACCGTCATACCGACATACATCTTCGGAATGGCTCAAATTTCTGCGATATTGACATTTCAAATATTAAATTCTGCTCGAACGAGCGTGAACGATAGCAAGCACTTTTCACTACCGATCATGAACATGAACATTCTCAATCAAACCGAGACTGCTATATATGTTGAATATTTGTACTTATCGTGTTCGACGATTTCCAAATATATCACAATATATATTCTTTGTGTTTATCCATAACTTGTGTAAAAAGCTTCAACCATAAATTAATGCTTCACTGGGGGTAGGTAAACTGTTCCACATTATCTTCAAAGGACACAATTACTTTTGTTGATGTTTAGTGAGCAGAATATCGGGTAGTGATCAATACACATGGCTTAAACTTAGACTCAATATGTTTATGAAAGTTGATTTATGATTGTTTTTGAAAATGAAAACAAACGATTACGATTATCAAGAGTTGAGTGAGACCTAATGACAGAATTAAATTCAACCAATCAGTTTTATATTCTTATTTAAATGGTCACTAGTTCTATCCCACAGGATAATTGTTTTCATTCCTTCCAATAGAATTAGTTTTTCTTCAAAATGTTATTTCCGTATACCTTTTGATTCCGTTTCAAATAATGGGCTGCTACAATGTGTGATACACTGTATGTATTATAAACAGACGGGTAGTGATTCGTCTACAGTCTAGTGGTAAGATCACTGGGCCCACAAGGTCGTGGGTTCAAACCTGGCTGGATGCTGGTCTATCGATATCATGTTTCAATAGTTAATTGTTTCATTGGGCGGACGGACGGACGGACGGACGGACAGACATACAGACACACAGACAGAGAGATAGATAGAAAGATAGATAGATAGATAGATAGATAGATAGATAGATAGATAGATAGATAGATAGATAGATAGATAGATAGATAGATAGATAGATAGATAGATAGATAGATAGATAGATAGATCGTTAGATAGATAGATAGATAGATAGATAGATGAATACATAAATACGTAAATAAATAAACAAATAAATAAATAAATAATAAAGTAACATAAATAGACGGGTAGGGCAGTAAAGCACCAAAGTTGTGGTATTATGTTTATTGATAAGGAAATTTATTTTTATTTCTGGTCCATAACTTATTAACCACCAATTGAGAAAGGACGAAACGTGATATACCTGAATTTGCGGTAGATCCGTAGTAATTTGATGAAAGTACTTTAACAGTAAGATAAGTGTGAGGTTTAGTGCACCTAAGAACCTGCTTTAAACTCCCAGCGGCCTTGTTTGCCACTGACCGTTCCAATGCGGTAGCCGTATTGTCAACCCTTTTATGTTTGTGATGTCTTATTTGGCCTTTTATTCATCTTTGAATGTGTTCTTTGTTTCTGTGTGTGTTTGTGGTTGACCGTCGTCCTTGATTCTACTTTTTCTGTTCGATTTTTATATCTGTATTTAACAGAATGTAAAAAGTGGTAATTCAATGGAACATATACATCAAAAAAGATTTACAAAAATCGGAAAGGATGATAAATAAAGAAGATATGACCAATTCAAAGTTATTTTATTAATGATGCCTCTTAGCCTGGCGTTGATTTCTTGATATGTATGCTCGCTCCTCCATATACCGTTGTACTTGTCATAAAATGAGTCAAGTTGAAAGCAAAGATATAACATTTTAAAGCTATGTTGTGATTATATGATAAAATAATCTAATATATTTTAATATCCATCAACACATTTCAACTTCTAAAGTGTTGTCTTTGTGAAATTATCACCGCAAATAGGTCACATCAAGTCTAGTACAAAACACAAAGATGGCGGTATACAAGTGTATAGGTATAAATCACCTGGCATGTTTTTATGATAGCATCGGATGTTGGTCATATTTGGGAACATGTGACCTGATTTAATACGAAGCAAGATGGCCAAGCTTAAAACAAGCAGACGACACCACAAAGGCAAATTTGATCAATTTTCAGACAAGCATACTATTTTCTTTCTGAAAAAGAGAAAAAATGAGAACAACATTAGGAGGTATTCTTTTTACTTTTTTTAAAATGCAAATTCTTTCATGAATTTAATTTTGTGTTAACAGGTAACGGCACTCTAGGTCGACATATTTGCATACAAATGGTCTTATGAACATACAATGCATCATGGAAACGCTATTTTTACAAAATACTCCGGTAATATGCGAACACCGGCAAACAGGGGAATCACCATACTGTCCTGTTTAATTGGGATGAAAATAAGGTCAAAGTGAAGTTTGGTGCTTCTTAGAATCTGGATTAACACCCCACTCCCCCTCACGCCCCACCCACCCCACTCACACGTCCCTTCCTAGCGGTATTGTTGTCACAGAACGTTTAAATTCCGTATCCCCGTTGTTAAACCTCATGTTTATGACGTCCCATATTGTGCTTCTTTTGTCTTCATAACTGCAGGTTATTGCTTAATGTGTGTCGACCTTTATAACTGCAGAATATTGTTTAATGTGTGTCGACCTTTATAACTGAAGGTTATTGTTTAATGTGTGTCGACTGCGTTCCGTGAATGCTACTTTTGTATTTGTTTCCTTGGAAACGTATATGGAGCCGCCATTTTAAACATGTGAGAGGATATTCATAAATACGATAATTTACTGATTTATATAAAAGATAACCGTATCAACTGTATGCAAAATAATAGTTATTTCTATTAATTAGTATTAGACACTTGCATGTATTCATTCCTTGAATAGGTAGTCTCATTGTACAAATGATAAGAGATCGTAATTATACTTGACTGTAGCTGTGTTAGCTGGGAAACCTTATACATTTTGTTTTGCTTAAAGGTGCATTTTCACACCAGACCACACAATTGTTATTTTAAGTCCAATCTGTGTGGCTTTAGAGTAGATATAGAATATTGTTTATGCCGGTGCTAGGAGGCGTGAGAGGTGTTACCTCTCATGATCAGACTCAACGAAACTGAGTCTGCTACTTTTATCTCTTTTTTGTGTGGTTGTTGCTTCCAAGGGATACCCTATTCAGTATTTACTGACATTCACATTAGCGTTTGTTTAGTGCTGTGTGGCGACCGTAAAGGGTCGCACTCGTGTTATTGTTTATTGGTCCTTTGGGATCATCAGGTCCAATCTGTATTGCTTTAAATAGAATATCGCTTAAGCCGGTCCTAGGAGGCGTGAAAGGTGTGACACCTACATTACCTCTCATGAGCAGACTAAATAAAACCGATTCGGCTACATTTATCCTTTGTACCATAGCTCTAATGATTTTCCTTGGTTCTTGATTATGATATCATTTTCATAAACCTGAAGGTCTGAGTCTAAACCGAGTTTTAGCTGCCGGTAAATTTCAGCCGTGCTATAAATAATAGATTCGGCAGTTATACCATGGTCTTATCAATTTTACACGCGCGTAGTTTTAATGTTTACACAAAACCTGTCAATAAAAAATGTCAAATACCGGCATTGAATGGCTATGATTCAAAACATGTACAGTATATTTTTCTCGTTTGCGATTTATACTGCACTCTCGGGCCTACTCGAAAAATTATGCTATAGATAGTATTTAACTTTACTTAATCTAATGGCCAACCATATGTGTGCTTTGATAAGATTGACCTTTATAACTACTTTGATATAATATATTGGATTCTTTTCCAGAGTCTGACAGCGAACGTATTAGGTATGTTAACAGTTTAATGTTTGTCTTCGATCTTGTCTTGTCGCGTCCTTAACGGTTTATTTTCTCTTGTTGTTCCGGCTTCTGCGAAGTCATTGATTATTTGCTCTGTAGTTTTCTAGAACTATTGTTTCTTTTATATATACATGATCATCTTTGTCTTGCGTTTGATTCATCTTTGCAATTATTGTTTCTTTGCGTGTTATTGGTTGACTGTGATCCTTGAATGATACAGTTGACTTTTATATCTCCTTTGTGTCATGCTTATATTTCCTATTAATGCTGTCTATAGTGTTATAGTATATTGCCTAGCGAGGGTATCTTAAATTACACTGTCCCATTAAAGCAAGATTGTTCCGTTGAATTGGTACACCCAAGAACCTGGATTAAACCACCTTCACTGGCCTTTTGGCACTGAGCATTTCAAAGCGGCACCCCTATCGTATGAGTGTTTTGGTCGACTGTGCCCGGGTTATTCTATACTTCCTGTTCGACTTGAATACCTACTTTAAAGTGCATTTGAGACAAAATCGACGTTACGTAACGTTTTGTCGCATGAACGTAAAACTGTATTTGATATATTTATTTTGAGTTTAATATTTCCATTAAGATTCTTTCTTCGCAATATGCTTTCACAAACATTACTTTAAAATGCTTGATCGAGCATCTGTTTGTCTCTTTTATTTATTTCTGGAATTGTATGTTAATAGAGGTACATCATGTCTGTCGACTTATGAAACTTTTGTATTGCAGTTAAATGGTTAAACACTTTCCTATAATGTGTATATATGTGTAATGTTTGGAAATTCAGAAGTATAAAGTAACTGTCGAATTTTAACAAGGGAATTTGTTTATTAATTATTGCGTTTACTGTTAAAGTTATAACGCGTCAACTTCATTACGTTGTCATCGTAGTTGTATGCTGATCTCGTTTGTATGTTTACAACCTGTCGTATGATATACTACTACTATTTACTCCGCCTCTATATTACAGTGAACCAGTCATATCTACAAATACATTAACAGCTCCATCAGGTGGTCTTTATATGGACTTGAATACAGAAACCACAGTCGATACGTACGATGTTATACATGGGATTATACAAGTCCATCCACAAGATCATCCAAGAAACAGCCAGACTGATGATGGAGGATATCTGCAAGTAGTATATAGAAATGATGACACAACAACTACGGTGAATCTAGAGCAATGTCTGAATGAAAACTTCACAGAAAGCAGGGCCTATGATCAACTTGAATGATTAATACTGATAAGCGAGATCCTTTGGAAACAACAAATACAGCTAAGAGAATAAAGAAGACTCGGTTTTACTGAGTCTGTTCATGAGAGGTAATGTAAGAAGCAACACCTCTCCCGCTCATTGACACCGGCTTAAGCGATTTTCTACTTCAAAGTCACGTATATTGGATTCGTTGATTCCAAAGGACCAGTAAAAATAACACTATTCTTAGCACGGGGAGACCTTTTACTTTACAGCCTCCACACTGCACTAAAAAAACGCTAGTGTGAATGTTTATAAATACTGATAAGGGAGATAATTTACAACTTATTTAAACTATTGTATTTGTTGCAACGTTTCCATCGATGTTGTTGTAACATGTATTGCAAGGTTTAGCTAGGAGGCGTGAGTGGTGTTGAATCGCATATTTACCTCTCATGAACAGAGTCTATAAAACCGAGTCTGCTACTTTTCTCTCTTGTTTGTGTTTGTTGCTTCCAAGTGATCACCTGTTCAGTATATATAGAATAACAGGTAGATGTAAACGATGCGATAATGATAATGATCGTAACTCTCAATCTAAAGCAGAATCCGTTCGAAAACCGCAGCAGGGATTATTTAAGTGTATAACAGTGTTGTCGTTTGCATGTATAGTTGTTTGATCCCTGAGTTTGTAACAATTACTGATATATTCTGAATTTAGCGCAGGATCCCTGCGAAAACTGCAACCACGAAAAAAACGAAACCTATGATAAGATTCAATCATGTACAACCTTGTAATGTAGTCATTGAATGCTACATTTCCTTTTCGACTTTGCATATATCGTAAAACTGCTCGATCAATATGTGTAAAGTGAATTATGACGACGTCTACCTAAGTCCTGAACGGGATGGTAATGTGTAATGTTCGCCTTCAATCTGTCTGGTCGTGCCCTGAAAACATGTATTCTATTTTTGCACTGTGGCTTTCTGTGCTTTTATATATTATATATACATAAACAATTTTGTGTTATACTTATATTCCCTATTAAGGTTGCTAAGTTTGTTAGAGAATACAGCCTGACGGGGATTTCTTTATTTACTCTGTCCCGGTTATTTGAGATGACAAGATGGTTTGTGGTGTCGCATACGTTGCTTATATCTATCATTATGGCTGCTTCTTGTGTTTGTGATGTCTTAATTGGCATTTTGTTAATCTTTAAAGTTGTTCTTTGTTTCTGTGTGGTGTGGTTGTGGTTGACTGTCGTCCTTGAATGCTGCTTTTCATGTTCGATTTTTATATCTATATTTTATACTTACTTATATATAGTACACTACGAGTGTATTTTATGTTTACAAACTATGACAATACTATGTGCATGCATTCTATTATGACGATTGGAAACACAATGGTTTAACTCTGTCTTGATTGTTTTGCAAAATGTTGTTTATTTGATTTTTTCCTTATTGTTCATTGCACGGATTGTAAATTACAAACATTACGTATTTTTTTATTGATATGTTGCCTTAGAGTTTTATTGTTATGAATTTTAATTAAAAACAAAGCATATATGCAATGCTTAACAGATATCTCATTACAAATAAATACCTTACTTACACGTCAATAAATGTTCTTATTTCACAATCTAATTCAGTTCACTATATGGTATGTTTTTTAAAACTATAATTTACATATCTTAAACAATGTACAGTATCAACGTGTTTTCATGATAGTTATTAAAATATATGTATTTAGCATTACCTCCACTAATTGGCATTAGTACACATTACTTTCAAAGTAGATATAAAAAAGAGTATGATAATGGACCTTTGGAAATGGCCAAAAACGACACATATTAAATATTGCAGTCTCGGTTTGATTGAGACTGTTCATGAGAGGTAGTGAAATATGCTAGCTACCGCTCACGCCCTCTAGCCCCGGGTTGAGCAGAACTCAATATTCATAAAATCAATAGTACAAAAATTTAAACCATCCGGAAGATGGCATGCATATGGCGGTGGACATGGAGTGTAACGCATATCCATGTCGTACGGCGTATTGTCCCAGTATCTAATAAAATTAAATGCCCCGAAGAGCGATATAAATATAATGGAATTTAGTTGGGAGAAGCGGTTATGAAGCCTGCATATCACAAGTAACAGTCAAAAGACTAATTTAAAAAGCAGACAACATATCCTTTAAGTGGTTAAACAATACCCAGAGCCTTTAAAAAGTCGAAAAGGAAATATAGCATTCAAGTACCACAGTCAATCGAAAAAAAACGCACAGCAACAAACAGCTACACAGATGAATAAACAGCAAGGTATGATATCACAAACATAAAATGATTGACAATGGGGCTACCTCCTTTGAACGGTCAGTGCCAAATAAAGGCCGCTGAAGATTTGAACTAGGTTCTAGGGTGCACCAAACCCCACGCTTACCCTATTATCATCCCGGTAAATCGTAATAATAGTCGTTCAAGTTATATATTCATACAGATAACCAAACTACAACACGTTGTTGTAACACCGTTTTAATGACTATATTTTCCTTACAAATATGTTATTATGTATCTGGTTTATTCTACGTATGTACATTTAGTTACACACTGAGCAAAACAAAACGTTTAGTAACGACATTTTAGAGACATAGATTAAACATATGAACATTGATATAATTGTTTGAAGCTTTTTAGAAATGCGAAGCAAGGATGTGATTTTCAAAAACTGTATTATGTTATGTTTTCCAAGCGAAGTATCAAAATTACCCATAAAATAAATAACTTTTTTTAAATAATATTCTTTGGTACTGACAATAATTACCCATTTTGTCATTGTTAAAAAAAAGCACTAAATGTGTTAACAAAACATTTTTATTCTCCAGAAAAAATGTTCCAGATTTCGCAATTTTAAAATTACCACCCTTTTCATTGAAATGAGAATGACTTTCACCTTAAACATATATTCCCAACATAATTACTTTATTTTTATCGGCAACTTTGTTTACAAATGACTTTTGTTATTATAAATTGTCATATCTATGTCACTTTATCATTGACCTCGAACATACACGGCTTCGTGTTTCGTCTAAGGAATTGACATTCATTGTATGTACTCAATTTATTTTGTCTAATATATAATAAAGAAAATACTACTATAAACCGCATTCGAGTTGCATTAATTTGTGTTCACCAAACAGTCGCAGCTTCCCTTTTATAATATGCATGACCACGATATAACCATAACCATATTTTTAAATTGTTTTATTACTGTCGATACACTTCGAGAAGTGGATATAATGTATTCAAATAGGCTAAATATCCCACAAAAGTAGGTATATTATTGCTGAATCTCTTTTCCTTTTTGCTTTAAAAGGGCAATCTTATTTATTTTTTAAATCGCAAAGACATTATGTTGTTGTTTTTCTACATTATTTGCATAGTGCATGATTAATAACGTTTGACTTAGACCGTGAGCCATACACTTTTTTGTTACCATCTCAAGGGACATATTCTTACTAGTACCATGTTATTGAGTACCTTGTAGAGAAACAAAAAATCCATGATAGCAGTGTGAACAGGGTAGCTGATTCCTGTTATTAGAGTTATCTCCCCCTTTTAAGCAAAACTCTTGTTTCTTTAAAAAATCGTTTTCGCTGAAACTAGAAGAGCAACAGGTCTAATATTTTGCATGTATTATACATTTAGGGTCCTCTACCAAGTATTTATAAAATGGTGACTCCAGGGTCAAATATGGCCCAGCCCCGTGGGTAACATTTTTTTCATACAGTTATATAGGAAATCTTTAAAAAATAAATAATTTTCTCTAAAACTGTAAGAGCTAGAGGTCCCATATTATGAATGAAGCATAAGCTTATGGTCCACTAGCAAGTTTGTTAAAATGTTGACCCTGGGGTCATATCTGGCTCCGCCCCAGGGGTCATATATTTACATAGAGTCATATAGAAACATATTTGAAATCTCTTCTTTAAAAACAAGAGCCAGAGGTCTAATATTTTGCATATTGTACAAGCTTATGGTTCTCTACCACTTTTGTTCAAATCGTGACTCTGTGTCCAACTATGGCCCGGTTCTGGGGTTAAAGTTTTACAAAGAGTTATATAGGAAAGTCCATAAAAATATTCTTTTTCTGATACTACAAGAGCTAGAGGTCTAATACGATTCATGTAGCATAAGAGTATCGATCTCTACCAATTTATTTTGTTTGTTCAAATGGTGATCTTATGGTCAAATTTCGCCCGGTCCCGGGGGTCACATATTTACATAGAGTTATGTAGGAACGTCTATAAACATCTTCTCTGAAACTACAAGAGCTAGAGGTGTAATAAGCTACATGTAGCTTAAGATTATTGTCCTGTACCAAATAATTTAAATGGTGTCCCTTGAATCAAGCCTGGAATCAAATTTGGCACTGTCCCGGGGGTCACACAATAACATTGAATTATATAGGAAATCATATTCAAACAGCTTCTCGGATAGTTCAAAAGCTAAATAATTAAGTTTGCATGTACCATAAGCTTATGATCCTCTACCTAGTTTGTTCAAATGACGACAATGGGGTCAAATATGGCCACTACGGGGGTCACAGTTTTACAGATTTATATAAAGAAATTGTTGTTGTTTCTTAAAATATGACAGCACTTTGAGACAAGGCAAATGCATATACTACAATTTTTACATTTCATATGCAGAATTCTTCATTGTGTTGTATATGGGTGGGGTAATTCAGGTGTAAAAATCCTTAAAATCTGCAAACATTGTAATTAAAAAGTATTAAAATAGACAACTTTTAAGATTTTGCGTTGCAATATGCAATGTTTAATTCATGTATTTATGTGTAATACATAATCCAAATGTGTAATCATGATAAGTAGTTCCATAACGCATACACCTAAATAAGACTTTTGTTAAAAAAACAACGTTAAACCGCACATTTCCTTTATCTAGAATCTTTTGGACTATGTGTCGTCTGTGCAATATATGTATATATCAGAACATGTTAATACTATTTATGTCGCAGTTAATTTGAGGAAGGCTTATACTTCCAGCTTGGCATGTGTCTCAACTTATATGTGAGGCTTACTGAACACATATGTGCAATGCCATGAACATTGCTTAGTACTTAATTTCATCAATATATCATAAAATCTATTCATATTATAATATTATCTAAATCATGTAGAGAGGTTGTAAATTACTGATTCTTACAAGTTTACACATATATTGTAAAAAATATTAACTAAACTAAATGCATAAAAATGTGTCAATAGTGGGTGGGGTAAATTGACTTCTAATTTGAAGCAAACTAGTTATTTTAAACTGAATTCAGTGCTAAAAAAGAGCTTATTAACGCTTTATGTAACTCTATGAATTGTAAACTTAAGTGCACCATTAAAAAGTACATCAATAATTATTCACACAAGCATGACATTCAAAAATGAACATCCAAAACTTATATGAAAGCGCTACAATGATAACCTATTAATGTTCGATTTTTTTTATATAAGCTACCTGTTCCAGATTGCTATCATAGAAAAATGTAATCTATATACATTGCTCTTTTCAAAAAGAGATGGTAGAATTTGTCCCTTGAGATGGTAACAATATCGAAAATTTTGGGTCCTGGCTCAAGGCCTAACTAGTTAAAATATTGTTTGTTGCATACTATGTATGCCTTTATGAACTGACTATCCGATCAACTACACCATAATAACTCATAGGACAACATATTGCACAATGCTCACTATCCGATCAACTACACCATATTAACACATAGTACAACATATTGCACAATGCTCACTATCCGATCAACTACACCATAATAACACATAGTACAACATATTGCACAATGCTCACTATCCGATCAACTACACCATAATAACACATAGTACAACATATTAATGCACAATGCTCACTTTCCGATCAACTACACCATAATGACACATAGTACAACATATTAATGCACAATGCTCACTTTCCGATCAAATACATCATAATAACACATAGTACAACATATTAATGCACAATGCTCACTTTCCGATCAAATACATCATAATAGAACAATATATAATATGACACTTCTCGGTATCTAGATGACATATTGAACATTAACAATTAGTTATTTTCTACTATGGTTAATACTATCTATCTTAAAGAACTTCAACTCAACATTGTTAACATTTATGATGATGTCCCTTCTTTTCTTGATTTACATCTCTCTATTGAAAATGGTGAAATAATTAGGAAAATCTATGACAGGAGAGATGATTTTAAGTTTGATATTGTAAATTATACACACTTAGATGGGAATGTTCCCCGAGCTACTTCTTATGGGGACTTTGTTTCTCAGTGTATTCGTTTTACTAGAGCCTTTAGTGGTGTCGGGAACTTTAATATTTGTAATATTAGTATAAGAAGCTACTGTAAGAAGCTACTCTAGCAGGGCTATCCCTACCAATACCATGAAATGATACGAGAGTGGACCTTTGGAAACGGTCGAACACGACAAATACGAAATATTGCAGTCTCGGTTTGATTGTGACTGTTCATGAACGGTAGTGAAATATGCTTGCTACCGTTCACGCCCTCTAGGCCCGGGTTGAGCAGAATTCAATATTCATAAAATCAATAGACTAAAAACTACAGAAATTTAACCATCCCGAAGATGGCATTCATATTGCGGTGGACATGCTCCTTTTTTATTATCGTAACCCTGGTCGTCTTTTAACATATACAAGTAATTTAAGCACTCTTCTGCAACGATGACTATCACAACCTGACGATGACGATGTGATTTACAAACTTCGTGAGAGTATTGGTCATAATCATGTTCATACAATCTTTATTAAACTCATAAAACGTTGTTTGCGTTTAATGGTTTAGTAGTTAGTTGACCCCTTTACAGTTTGCCACTATGCTTTCCTCTTTGATTGCGCGATAACCGGACAGGTTGTGGACCCTATGGTGACGTCTACCTAAATCCTCAAGTGACGGTAGCTTTTGATGTTTGTCTTAAATCTGGTCTATTCGTACACTTAACGGTGAATTCTCTTGTTGCTGGCTTCTGTCAATTCATTGAGTACTTGCTTTGTGGCTGTCTATGTGTAACCGGGTACGGGTAAAGGGTGATTAATCTATTCCTAACCGTATGTCATTCATATCTCAGTGGTTAGAGCCCTGGTACGGTAAACCAGAGACCGTGGGTTCGAGTTCCGGTGAGGAACGATTTTTTCACCACCTGTTATATTTGATCTATCGATAATTCACCATTTACCCGGTTACATATGCTTTTGTTTTTATATTCATATATACATGATCATTTGTTATACGTATAGTTCCTATTAATGCGACCTTGTTATTCCTTGAAACCACAAGTTGTTCAGCTCTCATCTAGTGCATAAGATAATGGACCTACAAAGACTATTCAAATGGTGACATTTGGGGTAAAATTTTGCGCGGCCCTCGATAGTTTTACACAGTGTTATATAAGACAATCTTAAAAAAAATCTTTGAAACTACAGACGCTAGTTATTTTCCCTGGATGTAAAAATGAGATATAGGGTCCTATAGAAACCACAGCGTCCGAGCGCAATGGCATCATATGTCGACATTGTATTGCAAACAAGGACTTGAAACTACAATGAAAGAGACAAAAAAAGGTGGTGAAGACAGGGTTACCGACTTGGAACGGTCAGTAGTTAATAAGGCCTATTGGTTAGCTTGAATCGATTTTATATTCGATTTTATATTCTCTCAAACCTCACTATTATCCTGTCTTCAACGCCCAAATAGACAAGAGAGTGTAAACAAAACTACATCCCATCAAAAGGAATTCTCTTACAATAAAGCCCAAATCCTGAGAAACTAACTAAATAAACACATACAAAATAATAAACATCTCAGGATGTATCCAGAATCGTACTGAACAACCATAATAGTTGCAGCTAAAGAGAAAACCAATCTGGGGTACGACCAGAAAACCCGAGGGACGAAAGCTCATGCACCCACCTCCCTTAGTTGGGGTTTCAGTAGTTACAATCATAGAGTCCCAAGAGGTAGTCCAGTCATCGCACAAGTAAAAAAGTGAAGCGTAATGACTGACTGTAGAGGGGTCAATCACTAAACATGCAGGGCGCTGTAAAACCAAAGGGTTATATCCTTTTCTGACGAACTTCCTGATTAAATTTGTAAAGCGGTCAGGAAACCCGTCAGAACCCTTTAGCTTTCGAAGTTTATAGACCACATATCCATAAAATGGGGGTTGTGATATCCCTAGTCGCAGAAGTGTCTTAATGTTGGTGTTGTACTTTTCCAGCAGGCCCTCGTTGCGGCGGTAGAATTTAGAGAAAGATCTACGTAGTTTGTGATAACGAAAACCCTGCTGAAGAAATTTACTTATAATAGCTTCATTTCTATATCATCATTACATGTTAAAATTGAAATCATCTCTCTTATCATAGATTTTAGTATGAATACAATCATTTGAAATCGAGAGATGAAGATCGAGAAATGCTGCTACTGTATCCGAACTGCTTTATTCAACGTGAGCTGTGGTGGATAAATGTTAGTAACCATATGAGCAAAGAACGGATTATCAATATTGAGTATGTCATCAAGATACCGAGAAGTATTATTAAAGGCATCAATAATTTCACCCTGGCTAGCAGGTGACAAATTCAACATAAAATCTCTTTCATAGCAGTACAAAAACAAATCTGCAACAAGTGGCGCACAGTTAGTACCCATAGGAATACCAACAACCTGGCGGTAAATAGTTTTACCGTATCTTATAAAGATGTTATCCAGAAGAAAAGATAAGGTTCTTCAAACATCACTACAAGTCCACAAATTATACTTATCAATGTGGGCGTTAGTAAAGAAAGCCCTGCCATTATTACAAACTAGAAAAGTTGTACCTTCTCTAGCAAATGTCTTCTGAATAAGCTGAAGCAATTTGTCTTTGATGAGATTATGTGGTAGTGTAGTATACAGTGTAGAAAAGTCGTAGGCGCTTAGAGAAGAGGCATGAACATGCTTACACCGTAGTTTGTCAAGAACTTTTCCAGTGTTTTTGATAGACCAAAACAGATTGATTCCTGAGTTCTCGATGGCCTTTCCGCAATATTTTACAATATGTTCTTTAATCGCGGAAAGTCAGGAAGTCAATAGTTTTGATATATTGGTCGTGGAACATGAACTAGAATTAGCGATAAAACGTGCTTCGTAAGGAATTTTGTCAAGTTTGGGTATCCAGTACATTGTAGGGAGCTTCGTCTGCTTACTAAATACAGAAACCTTTATAGTCTCCATAAAGGTCACATGCTGGGAAACAATGTTAGTCTCCAGCAGAGGTGTAGTCAGATAAGCAGAAGTGCTCGCTAGCTCAGCATTCAAAGTATTGATATAATGTAGTCGTCAGACAATAATTATATTGTTGGAAGCTTTGTCTGCTGGAACTAGAGCAAATTTAGTATGTAAATTCTGAATACCCTTCTTAAGGTGCCGTAAATTGTAAGTAGAAGGCCGTGGAAGCAGGGATGGATTTGATTCGTAAAATAAAATACGTAATTCAACAATTTCTGAAATAGTTTTCATGCAAGCAGTAAGTGCATGTTTATCTGCTTTTTCTCCACTTTGTAGAATATTAAGGTATCTGGTCATTTAAGGTATCTGGTCGTTAAATTCAGTAATGTTAAATATGTTTAAATTTGATTTCTTGATTGATATTAAATAAATAATATTAAACTTTGAATCTTGTCAATTCTCTTATCCTTCTTTTATTATAGATTGTTCTTCACTTTGTCATTGTCTATTAATAGAAGATATAAAAGACTTAGATTGAAATAACTTAAGCCACCTTTTAAGGAGGCTTGTACATAATTGCATTTAAGGAGGCTCGTGCATAATTGCATTTAAGGAGGCTCGTGCATAATTGCATTTAAGGAGATGCTAGCGCATTTAAATTCGAGAGAGCTTGATAACATTATGGTTATAGTAAATTGAAGTACTTGACAACTTTGTATTTTGATCGTTACTGTGATACGGTGGTCATTTTTTATTGAGTCTTTGGCTTCCAATGGTGATGTGAGATTATTTGACCTGTTATCATGTTCGATCAGGATACACATTATCAGTAATTATATGTGCATATAGCTTTAAAGTGTGATTCACACTAGTAGTTTAGGTCACTTACAAACATTAAGGTTTAAGGACCGTGTATATGATAATTGGCATGTCCGCTTGAGATGAGAGGAGTCTTACTTTCGAGAGTTAATACTATTATTTTTAACGGGTTTAATTTATGGCGGTGTCGCCAGGTCTCAATGTATTCTATGTCGTCCTCTCGTCTCTAGCGTACTGGTTTATCAAAGTTTAAGAGTGACGCGTATTTTGGAAGCATATTGGGGCACTCGTCAAGTATCGATCAGCCTATGGGTAGTAGTGAATTGTGGTTCTAATTAGTCTGTTGGCTGGACTAATTTTATCTGTCCGTTATAAGAGATATTTGGGATCTAAAGGTTATGGGCTCGATTCTTGGTAAGTGTCGCATAAATCGCGGGTTTATAAACAACTGAAGAACATTTCCATTCATTCATCTTGTAATATTTGCACATACACTTAGCGTCAAACACATATACATATATGAGGGTGTATATAATATATGTTGTCAGACTGATATTTTTCATTGGGTATAATACAAATGTATCCGTGTCTTACTCTCCCTCTGATGTGGGAAGATATGTTTATTTATTCGACATCAGTATCCGCGTGTGAGTACAACGCACGCGCTCTCGTTGTTATTTCACAACACTAGCACAATTTATCAGATATACGCATCGATTAAAAGTGATGCCCTGGGCAAAAGCTGTCAAAGTTCCTATTTAGAATCAGGGAAAATGAGGCCCAGACAAACACAGTTAAAAACTCCAAGTATATATGAATACATTGTGTTACACATTGTGATTGATCAATGAATAAGAAGCATAAACATTCAGTAAAAGCAGACTTGATGTTTACCTTCACCAAATGTATGGCACTTTTTATATGATACGTTATTTTCTAATATATTTTAATTGTTGGCCCCTTCCTGGGACCCCACCTCCACCTCTCTTTTCAACCAACCACAAAATAAAGGATGAAGATTGATGTTATTTATGAGGTGACAATTCAAAAGAAGTGCACATGACCACCCCCACAACCCTCTTGATTATGGATGTTTGGGGAGATTTAGGTGGGCAGCATGCATCATAGTTAATGGTGTAAGAATAAATAAACACAACAACACAGAAATATGTAAAGATAATCGGGTTTTGGATGAGGTGATGCGTGGTGGTGGGGTAGCTGGAGAGGGGTATATTGGGTGGTGTTGGGGGTGTTATAGGTGTAAGGACAAATAAACAAAACAACACAGTAGTATGTTAAACAAGTCGGGTTTTGTCAAGATAAATAAATCTAAAAAAACATTTGTGATGTCAGGTTAGACCAAGCATGCACTGATTAACAGTAACTGTTCAGAAAATACATGTAACATTCAAATTAAATATACATTCAGTTAAAATAGTATTAGTTATATAAATACGGATTTCTAGATTGTAAAATATTGAAACCGGTTTTGGCACATACTCTTATCATTTCCTGACTGGAAAATAAAAACTTCATCTTGTCTAAATCACTAAGACTATAAAAGAATATATGTGTTTGTGCGTGCGTGAGTGCGTGTCCCATCCGAAAGACTAGTAAAACAATTAACACTACGAACTTCGTAAATACATTTACACGAGAATGTACACAAAACATAGGGTGACGTACATAACATGCATAATGCAAATAAGAAAATAAGTTAAAAATGTGTAATATAGGAGTTGTGGCTAACAGCCCTGTCACAGAACCTCTGATATCACAGCAGGTTGTAGTTCAAGAAGCTTACCGCCTAATAACAGCAAATTAACGCTAAAAACCCGTTTGTCAAAACTCTAGCCAGTTGTTCTGGTCATATTATAACGTATATGTGACAATAAAAAGAATAGGTATTTTCACAGCTTCTTAAAATATCAGTGATTAAATATTCGTGAACTGAATTGTGGGTTGGTAATTCTTAATTCGACGCTCTAGTTTTGCGGATTGGCTTGGCTGGTTAAAGCCGTTTATGTTGTGTTAACTCAAAATATGTAAGTTACATACATCTCGTCGTCACTAGGTTTAGAAACGGTGGACCTATGTTGTAAAATGTGACTGTTGTTTGCAGCATAGCTACTTTAATTACATGCAATACATCTACTGTTTTATACTATTTCAGAAAACAGCAAACGTTGTTCTCTTTTTCAAAATCCGACCAACACACTATTACAATTGTATGGCCTAAGATAAGATAAGATGATATCAGTTTTGCAACGTGTTGTATTTTTGACTCACAATATAACTGAATGTTTAAGCAATTGACATCCTTATCGAGCTCACCTTCGTTCGAACAAAGACGATCACGGTTAGTAAAAACTATAATATGTTTAACTTATAATTTTACTTTACGTGTTTGAAAATGAATGGTTATTGTATGATTGGATATTTGAAAGTAAGATTCAACAGTATTGTTTTGTTTGTATTATTGTGTAATGCTGATATTATTTTAGTAAGTTTTAGGTTTGACTTGAACGGATTTGCGTTGTCTGATCATCACCGACGAGTTCAATGTCGGCCATATAGCACATGACAGTAATTCAACACTTTTGATGTGAACATACGGTCATAAGGTATGCTTATTTAGCAGAAAGTGTGATCTTTATATCTAAGATATAGTTTTCTTACTTCGTTATGAAATAAAACATCTGTAGGAACGCCAGCCCTATGGCACAGGAATATCTATCAAACAAGGTCAAGTGATAATTGACATTATCGGCGAATTGAAATGTTCATATTTATACAGCTCTTATCTATGACAAAACACAATAATGGATCGTTGTTAAAGTAATAAAATTCACAAAGTACATTGGTCGAACATAATTATTGTACGCTTCATGTAATTACCATTAATAGCTAAAAAAGTATATTTCAATGGGATGAATATTTTAGGTTGTTTTAAGGTTTAAACTATTCTTTTCAATCAAATTTGATTATTTTGTCATTTTAGAAGCGAGAATAAAAACAAATACGTGTTCGCGTAGATAAATCCTTACTCCGTCCATATGTAAAATTTCAATAAAATCGGAGACAGGTACTTCAACGAAAATTAACTAGTATGACCCACCGAATCAAAGACGGCACAATTCATATACATTTACAGACGTGACCGGGTACACAAGAAATGGAATAATTCCATTACTTCAATATATATACTTAAAACGTATGTGTCCATGCTTCCCACACTAAATTTCCGATCTATACATGTTTGGTTTATGCCACAGTTCTCAAATTAGGTTTTAACAAACAAAATTGCAACGGTACGTCGATAAACGAAATCATGATGGTGAAAATATATGCTGCAGTATTAATTTTCTGTATCAGAAGAAATGAAGTTTTAATAACGAGAATGATTTTGTTTTTATAGATGTATGTGTGCATTGACATGTCTACTATTAAAACCAAATTTAAACTCAATCAGAAAAAGAGATATATTGATTTCAACATTGATCAGTATTTAAAACATTGTTCACAGTTTTTCTCAGGGACACCATTACGGTACTATCCCTCCAACCCTCCAACCCCGTCACCTCACTCCTCCCCCATCCACACCATCATTACGGTACTATCCCTCCAACCCTCCAAACGCGCCACCTCACTCATCCCCCATCAGGGACACCATTACGGTACTATCCATCCAACCCCGCCACCTCACTCCTCCCCTATCCACGCATTACGGTACTATCCCTCTAACCCGCCACCTCACTCCTCCCCCATCAGGGATACCATTACGGTACTAATCATCCAACCCCGCCACCTCACTCCTCCCCCATCAGGGACACCATTACGGTACTAACCCTCCAACCCCGCCACCTCACTCCTCCCCCATCAGGGACACCATTACGGTACTATCCATCCAACCCCGCCACCTCACTCCTCCCCCATCCACACATTAAGGTACTATCCCTCCAACCCCGCCACCTCACACCTCCCCCATCCACACATTACGGTACTATCCATCCAACCCCGCCACCTCACTCCTCCCCCATCCACACATTACGGTACTATCCCTCCAACCCCGCCACCTCACTGCTCCCCCATCCACACATTACGGTACTTTCCCTCCAACCCCGCCACCTCACTCCTCCCCATCCACACATTACGGTACTATCCCTCCAACCCCGCCACCTCACTCCTCCCCCATCCACACATTACGGTACTTTCCCTCCAACCCCGCCACCTCACTCCCATCCACACATTACGGTACTATCCCTCCAACCCCGCCACCTCACCCCTCCCCATCCACACATTACGGTACTATCCCTCCAACCCCGCCACCTCACTCCTCCCCCATCCACACATTACGGTACTATCCCTCCAACCCCGCCACCTCACTCCTCCCCCATCCACACATTACGGTACTATCCCTCCAACCCCGCCACCTGGCTCCTCCCCATCCACACATTACGGTACTATCCCTCCAACCCCGCCACCTCACTCCTCCCCATCCACACATTACGGTACTATCCCTCCAACCCCGCCACCTCACTCCTCCTCCATCCACACATTACGGTACTATCCCTCCAACCCCGCCACCTCACTCCTCCCCATCCACACCATATACATTAAGTTGTATATAGCCGAGAATGCGCTTTTTTAATCAAATTCTATCTATTTTTTCATTTTAGAAGCGAGAATAAAAACAAATACATGTACGCGTAGATAAATATTTCCTCTGTCCATATGTAAAATGTTCATGAAATCGGAGACAAATACTTTTTTTCCCGAAAATTAACTAACATGACCAACCGTCTCAAAAACGGCAAAATGATTACACATTTACAGACGCGATCGGCTACACAATAAATAAAATATATCGGGTAATGAAAACATGATGGCGACAATATACGGAAAAAAAGCGATTAACAGGTAGAATTATATTCTTTCAACTGTTCATTTACAACTGAGGGGGCGAGGTGAGTCCTTTTAACCAAGTATAAATACACGAATGACGAGTAACTAAGATGTCCTGTTAGGGCCATCTTACCATTGCATCTTACCATCGACCATCGACCATCGACCTAGGTCGATGGTCGATGGTAAGATGCGATGGTCGATGGTAAGATGCGATGGTCGATAGTAAGATGCGATGGTCGATGGTAAGCTGCGATGGACCATCGACCATCGCACCTTACCATCGACAATCGCATCTTACTATCGACCATCGCATCTTACCATCGACCATCGCATCTTACCATTGCATCTTACCCTAGGTCGATGGTCGATGGTAAGATGCGATGGTAAGATGGCCTTAACAAGACACCGTAAGTGACAGACATGCTATTGTCAGTAACAAAAATTATATCGTGTATTATGTGAAACACTGTACGCGTGAATCCAAAAGGTGCGGATCTGTTATATGTATGTAAGTATTATTTAGGGCATATATAGTTTTTTAAAACCTAATTATTTTCAGTATCGAAGTAAATCATAATAAAACAAAAGGAATTTGTTGAAAACAAACATATTATACATTTTCTTTTCCTGAAAATCTATAACGACGGTAAATACTATATTCAGAGAATTATTGTTTTCAGGAAAAAATAGAATATGTGTTTTAGGCAGTTGAAAACTACTATATTATGCGAAAATTACTTCAGAGCAAATTTGAATATATAGATTATTTAACTGCTGGGATCGATTATAGGTAAATCCTTCACGAGATGGTAGGCGTGTGGTTTCTTTTCACGAACAAGCGTAAGTCTACCATCGAGTGAAGGATTTTCATATAATCGATCACAACAGTTAAATAATCTATTTATTACATTTTTATTCAGATTATATATTATTTTAACCAGAATTATTCGCTTTATTTAGCGTTAGTGTTTGCCCTTCTTTTTCCTCCAATCAGACGGTGAGGAATTTAAAAAAAAAATGCCGAAGTTATTCATGTAAATTTCTTACGATCACCAATTTTAACCATTTAATCATTAAGTAATCGCTTACGAAATGGCACGCGCACAACGAGGCGGATTTAGTAGAAGCGCGAACGTGTGAAGAGGCGTGGTTACGTAGTTCTAAGCGCGTGGGGTAGGGCAAAAACTAAGTCAGTTAGAGGCTAAGAAGCCTCTAAGAAGCCTCTAACTAATACTTATCGGTGGATGACGTCGACGTCACCAACACGTTATTGACGTCATAACACAACGTCGCAGTTAGTTATTTGTGTGTTCGGAGTTAGTTATTAATATTTAGCGATTTTGAATATTCTTTCACTAAGAAATACCAATTTTTACCGATAGAAAGGTAATAAAAGTCTGTTTTCATCAAATAGCATGTTTTGTTTTGTACTGAAACACGATTTATGATTTAAAAAAATGGAAGATCGGAATATATTTCTTGCACAATGTTGAATCCTGATTCCAGGCGAAGATGAAAAGCTGTGTGGGCAAGATTTTCATTTTCCGGCCAAGTAACGTTGAATTTCAACTACTATCTTTAAAATAAATAGGGATTATTATCTCATCAAAGGCAGTCAAAGTATGACGTTTTATGAAATTAGCTTTAGAGAAAGAAAAAATAGAGTGACTGTGCGGACAACGGTTTTCATGATCGGGTCAGTGACCTTGACCTTTGATCTCAAACTAAATAGAGGTCATTCTCTCACCAAATGCAGCAAACCCATGTAGTTTCATGATACATGTATTTGCTTCGGTAAATAATGAGTTACATTGTAGCCAAGGTATTTCCTGCTCGCTTCAGGATGACCTTTGACCTACTAAGCTCACATTCATCAAAAGGTGTAATCGTCTTGTCACAGGCAGTCAACTCATGAAGATTCAAGATATTTTTTTCATGAAAGGAGAAGTTACAGTGCGGTCAATGTGTTTCATTATGTCAGTGACCTTGACCTTTGTCCCACTCAAAATCAAAAGGATCAACCTCTCGCCACAGGCAATCCATCCATTAAGTTTCATGAGATTTGCTTTAGGGAAAGTGGACTTACAGATTACAACATTTAACATTTTCATGACCTTTGACATACTGACCTCAAAATCAAAAGGCATCATTATCTCACCAAATGAATCAACGCTTTAAATTTGATATGATTTGCTTCTGGGGGAGTGGACAGGGCAGACAATGTTTTTCATTATTGTGTCACGGCCCCCTTGACCTTCAAAATTCGATATGCACATAATCATGCTTTGTACAAAGTTTCGTCAAAATCCAACAAGTAGCGCAGACAAGATTTGTGACGGACGGACGGAAAGGCCAAATATAATCTGTCTCACCTACTACTTTGTGGTGGAAGACATAATTATAAATATTTTAATTCAGATGTACACTTTATTAAACAGAGAATTGAGATCACATAAACTTCAGCATTGACTATGGTCAGTGGTGTAGATGGAGTTTTCTTTCACATGACTTGCGGTCCGAAAGAAAATAAAGACATAGAATAAAAAGTTAATATAAGTCGAGCAGAGTATTCCATTTTAATCAGGTTGGCATGTTGAGATGATCTGGACATTTTTAAATTTAATTATTATTAACGCCTCATCAACACGTTGTTTAGGTTATTTCGAGCCGCCCCAGAGAGAGGGGAAAGATACATAGGCATCCATGAACTCTGCGATACGTTTACTGTCGATTAGATTCCTATGGTTCTTTAATGTGCATGGAGGGCAGACTCCGATTTACAGGACCATCCGGTTTACTTTCCCATCAGACGGATGAGGCTATGTTTTGTCACTGGATTCAAAGCCGTGTATGCTATCCAACGTCCCTTGACAAAAACTGAGTAAATGACAACATCAAATAAAGGGTCAATACATATTATATTTTGTATCATACGAGTATATATGATTGATCTGACTAAGACATGATTATACACTTAAAGTGGAACTCAACAACACAACAATATTAAAGTATTTTTCACCCAACAGTAAAGCAAGATTAAGGGAAGTTAAATCTGATAGAGGCTGCAATGTTCTATAAGCCAATTATTTATTAAAAGTAAAATAAAGAACAACTCTTGCCAACAATCTAAAATTGTTAAATGTTACACGTTTTGCTCTTATTTTACTTTAATGACTTAGTAAGGTCATTTTACATCAGGAGAAAATATTAATATACAATTATTTATTTTCTCTCTCAAAACCTGGTGATGCCGCTAGTTTTAGGAAAAAACAAAACGTTTAAATAGGGGAGTTGGGTAGACACTTTTGTATATGTTTGGTCTGTGTGTAAAACAGACACAGGATTGGCTCTGTGTCCCTCTAATAAATAGGAACAGAACATAGAAACTATATTTCAGAATAAGAACATTATCAATTTGTTGATGTTAAAGGGACACATGGCATTTTTAAAGTATTTATCAAGCATTAACATTCGCATCTCCATTTATAAACCTGGTATCATTTTAACTTTAAACCTGCTTGCATTAAATTAAATAAAAGTGTCAGTTTTCATTTTGTATTCGTTATTCTATCAAACACTTAACTATATATATTATAGGTGCAATTTTATCAGCAGTAAGTATTGTGAAAAACACTTCTTCTGAATTAGTCTAATAAATAATATTAGTGATTGCACAAATGCAAATTATGTTGAAAACTTACCTGAGGAAGTTTTAAACAAATAAAGAATGCCTAGTGTCCCTTTAACACAACTTGTTTTCTCATGTAGTCAGTACATGTTGTTAACACGAGCTCATATATAACAATCACTCTGCATTATCACTGAAAACATATTTTACTCTAACTTTGAACAGCACCGTGCAAGCATAACACACGTGGTAATACAATATCCATTTAAAGAACTATCAAAAATGCGGTGGCAGATTTTTATCAGAGCATAAACCATTTTATTATACCTCACTCAAAATTCTCTATGTAATTTCCCCATTCCCGATCAGTCAACAATTGGTAATGTTTCATGGTAATGTTTCATGGCATGAAACATTATCTCGTGCATACCGATCATTATCTCGTGCATTACCGATCAGTCAACAATTGGTAATGTTTCATGGTAATGTTTCATGGCATGAAACATTAAATCTTGAAAATTTGTTTCAAGTTCTTTATTGTTGTTAATAAAAAATAATTGCTGATTAAATGAATTTTGATGTTTGGTATAATAAAATAAATATCACATCCCATGGAGGGTGATAGAACATATTGTCAACCCTCGATGTGGTAATGTCCACTTAAAGCCTCGGTGGACATTACCAATCTCGGGTTGACAATATGTTCTATCACCCTCCATGGGATGTGATATTTATATATTATTAAAAAGGTTCCCACCTCGATATGATCCACTAGCATGTAATACGGCTGGACATTCTGCAGCCGTCCGTATAGAGTTAGAGTTAGTTAGAGCTGCTCCAGTGCACAATTCACATTCGGGGCCTCTCTGAAAAACAACATCAATCCAGTGTCAGTGATCAAACAGATATAGTGCATCCTTTGTTATACATAATGTAACATATATTTAAAACTAAATTGAATAAAACATGAATTCATATTGGTCAGTTTTTACTACGTGTGTTCTCGATCTTAGATACAGTATGTTCTAAAAATAAACTGAAACGGTCAATGATTACGGACAAACAGTTCATTACTTACACGGTATATATACAAAAGTATAGGTTTATTATGTCGGACATTGTATTGAGAGGTTTACACCGTATGTGACGTTACTGAGCTTTAACCCATATATATCCGTATTACACTGCTAATGTAATAAAAACATCTCTCATCATTCATTATACATGTAAAATATCAATTAGCCTGAAATGGAGATACATTAATATTTAAATATTGCATCCCAGTGAGGGTGACAGTGGATATTGTCAACATGAGGAAAATAATGTCAACCGAGGCAAAGACGAGTGAGGGTGACAGTGGATATTGTCAACCTGAGGAAAATAATGTCAACCGAGGCGAAGACGAGGTTGACATTATTTTTCCGAAGGTTGACAATATCCACTGTCACCCTCACTGGGGTGCAATATTTATTTTATTAAACCGAACAAATGGTTTGATTAAAATTTAAATATACGAGGGGGAAAACTTGCAATATTATTTTTTTTTAATTTATATTTTCATACCAGTTTTGATTTAAAGTGACAAATCTGCTCGCCACATTTTTATTGTCGTTTGGTAAACCAAGCGTCTTACGATGGACATAACTTCAACTGTATTTTAATAAGCGTCCACCGATAGCGTTTCGTTATTGGAAAAAAACAACCTATTTGTATACTTCCCGTGACGTCACAATCGTGTAACAGTATATAAATATCACATATCGGCTTCGCCTCGGGCGAGAATTGTATCCTCAGGGTGAACATTCTTACTATCACCCTCTCATGAGTATGATATTTATTTTATTATACCGAAATCCCCTCGGGCAAAAACAAGATTCGTTTTCAGTACCGATTTCACTTTGCCAGATTCCTTTTTTTCTAAAAGTTGCCATGAATGTTATATCGTTGGATCGGAAATAACGTAACTAAGAAAATGAGTGGTAGTTTATTGAAATCGGTCAAGTACTTTTGAAGTTATGATGAGTTAAAATAGCAATTTCACCATACTGAGCCGATGACGTCACCGAAACAGCGCGCAACAAAGCTGAGCATGTGATACATTTTTTACTATCACCCTGCAATTTACCATCACCCTGTACTATCACCCTCACGTGAGATAGTAAGAAATTACACATTGTTGTCTATGGGGATTTAGCATGGGCGTCTTAGGTGAGGTATAATAATAAAAATTATTATACCTCACTCAAAATTCTCTATGTAATCACCCCATTCCCGATCAGTCAACAATTGGTAATGTTTCATGGTAATGTTTCATGGCATGAAACATTATCTCGTGCATACCGATCATTATCTCGTGCATTACCGATCAGTCAACAATTGGTAATGTTTCATGGTAATGTTTCATGGCATGAAACATTAAATCTTGAAAATTTGTTTCAAGTTCTTTATTGTTGTTAATAAAAAATAATTGCTGATTAAATGAATTTTGATGTTTGGTATAATAAAATAAATATCACATCCCATGGAGGGTGATAGAACATATTGTCAACCCGAGATTGGTAATGTCCACCGAGACATTACCACATCGAGGGTTGACATGGGGATTTAGCATGGGCGTCTTAGGTGAGGTGTAATAATAAAAAGTGTTTACCGGTACATCCCATGGAGGGTGATAGAACATATTGTCAACCCGAGATTGGTAATGTCCACCGAGGCTTTAGCCGAGGTGGACATTACCACATCGAGGGTTGACAATATGTTCTATCACCCTCCATGGGATGTGATATTTATTTTATTATACCAAACATCAAAATTCATTTAATCAGCAATTATTTTTTATTAACAACAATAAAGAACTTGAAACAAATTTTCAAGATTTAATGTTTCATGCCATGAAACATTACCATGAAACATTACCAATTGTTGACTGATCGGTAATGCACGAGATAATGATCGGTATGCACGAGATAATGTTTCATGCCATGAAACATTACCATGAAACATTACCAATTGTTGACTGATCGGGAATGGGGAAATTACATAGAGAATTTTGAGTGAGGTATAATAATAATAATTATACATAATCATAAGTCACTGGTAGTAAGCCATGTATCAGCGCAAATGGATTCGACGAAAACCAGTCACGAAACGTCAATACTGCCAGTATTATGTAATTATTCAACATAAAAAAAAAACTGTCACGGTTTCCTGACGATTGTAATTCTAATGTCCTTACAGCGTCACGGATTTTCTACGACAATTACAGGGTTATCTAATGGATTGAATCGAAGCTACTAGTAGGTTTGAGAGTGTGATGGGGGTTTCTTTTGAGAAAGGATTTCCATATGCATAAAGGAAGTAGATATTAGTACATCTATGAGAAGATGAAAGTGACGAGTTCACCTTAAAGGGACACACGGCAATCGAGTTTAGTCAAACTCACGGCGTCCCGATAGTTTTTCTACAAAAAAAAATGCATTTGTTAATCATTAATATTAATTATAAGAATAGTATAAGGCAAATTGTTTTTTGAATATTACTAACTGTTGATTATATTTCATCAGTTATATATTCAAACCTATGGTAGAATAATGAAGAAAAGTTGAACAATCAACATTGTATTTAAATAATTTATGCAAGTAGGTTTAAAGTCAAAATGATACTGGAATAATAAATCAAAAGGCTTATTTTAATGCTCAACCCGGAGCTAGAGGGCATGGAAGATAGCAAGCATTTTTCATTACCGTTCATGAACTGTCTAAGTCAAACCGAGACTGCAATGACTTTTGTATTTATCGTGTTCAGCGATTTACAAATTTCTCAAATCGTGCTCTTTGTCCCTTTAACGAGTACACCAGTGAATACAAACGTGTAGTATGTTGGTATTTACACTTTTCTGTGACAAGTAATATGAACTCAATATTACTTTTTAATTGTTTGTATTCATGTTTTCATAAAGTATAATGGTTGTATTAAAGTGTTATTTGTTTTGAATTTTTTTAAGATTTTTTTCATTTTACAAAAGAATGTAAACATGTTGCTTATAGAGAAACTATGCAAAACATTTCTTTTAAATATACTTAACTTATATACGGGCGTTTAATGATACATTTCGGAATAAAAACTAGCTAAAATACAAACTAGTTACTATTTTCATTACAATCTACGTTGGTAAACAGACATCGTTGATAATCATTGACTATTCGTGGCGCAACCGATACCACTATAGTTGTGCAACCGTGACTGGTTACAGTGTAAATGTTGTTTGTGCTTTGCCAGCCGGTTCACTTTCGAATCAACAGCCAAAATCATTTATTTTGCAAACTTTGAGATTAAAGAGACACACATCAATCTTGAAGTTTTATCACAAAACAGAACCGAACAGAAAATAAGTAATTAATTGATACAGTATCATTTCGACTTGAAACCTGCTTGCATACAATTAAATAAAATAAAAAGAGTTTTCATTGTATCTTCTCATTCTGCCATAGGTTTAAATATATTATTGGTGCAATATAATCAAAAGTTAGCACCATAGAAACATATTTTGCTTTATACTATTCGTATAATTAATATTAATGATTAAACAAATATTTTTTGGAAAAACTAAGGGGGCGCTGCGAGGTTTTGAAAAATCAATATTGTCGTGTGTATTTTTCCTTTTTTGCTTTTTCGTTTATTATATATCCGGTTGCAGTAGTTGTTAAAGCTCTTTTACATTAAAATGCTGTGACATCTCGTGGGATTGGCCCTTATCGGACACGTTTAACTTGTTTTCTGTCCAGAGCAGAATACGTGTTGATAAACATTAATTGGTAAAGAAGACGATTCTGTTTAAAGACTTAAGCTTGGCTATATATAAAATTAACCTGAAATTTGGTATTGGCCAACGAAAAAGCATGCGTATAACGGCATATTGATACGAGCCTGCCTGCCTTCCTGGCTGGCCTGCCTGCCTGTCCTGCCTGCCTGCAAGCCTGTCTGTCTGTGTCTGTCTGTCTGGCTCTGTGTGTGTGTGTGTGTGTGTGTGTGTGTGTGTGTGTGTCTGTCTGTCTGTCTGTCTGTCTGTAACGTTCACGCACCTTTGAAATGTATCGGCCTATACAAATTGTAATATCGTTTATACAAACAGTTAGACAACTACATTAACAGTAAACGTACGGTATTGAAGATAATATATATCGTGGAATGGGAACATGGGTTTGATTATAAATGTGGCATGTGAAGACGAAGACAGTTCAGACCACACTGTTCTTCAGCAGTCTTAAATCGGTGTGACAATGTAGTCCGGGTATAAAGCAGTATGGGCCAGCAAGTCCCTTCATCGCACGGCGCGACCTATACAGTGCAGTATGGGCCAGCAAGTCCCTTCATCGCACGGCGCCACCTATACTGGGTATAAAGCAGTATGGGCCAGCAAGTCCCTTCATCGCACGGCGCGACCTATACAGTGCAGTATGGGCCAGCAAGTCCCTTCATCGCACGGCGCGACCTATACAGTAAGCAGTATGGGCCAGCAAGTCCCTTCATCGCACGGCGCGACCTATACAGTGCAGTATGGGCCAGCAAGTCCCTTCATCGCACGGCGCGACCTATACTGGGTATAAAGCAGTATGGGCCAGCAAGTCCCTTCATCGCACGGCGCGACCTATACTGGGTATAAAGCAGTACGGGCCAGCAAGTCCCTTCATCGCACGGCGCGACCTATACAGTGCAATATGGGCCAGCAAGTCCCTTCATCGCACGGCGCGACCTATACAGTGCAGTATGGGCCAGCAAGTCCCTTCATCGCACGGCGCCACCTATACAGTGTAATATTAATAAACTAAATGCAGGTGTATACATATTAGGTATGCACTGAATAGAAACTGCACTAACCTCTGGGATACATGATCATTTAACATTGACCCTATGCTAGCAATAGTTGCAAGATTCAACAGAATAAACAGGTGCCATGTACGGAAAGAAGTAAAACAATATAAAGTTACAAATAAAACACGCCTACAAAGAAGAAATCGATTGCTATAGAGGCTCTGTAGCTTCAAAGAGTGCAAGTTGCAATAACATTTCTGTGGCTTTTCAAGAAAGGCAACGATTTAATGAATAAAATACTGACCCTCATGTTTAATATGTTCTACTACGGCAAGTTTTTCACTTAGTACACATATAAACAAAATCGGGAATTGTTGTTATGCTGCGGCTACATTTTGGTTTTGAGCGAACAACTGTAGTTTTAATGATATTGGCGATTTTACGAGTCTGAATACCGTTTTTGTGGGCTTCATAATTGTGCTGTCGGATACGAGTATTATTCTACTGTCGAGCTTTAGAGTAGTGAGAAAATAGTTAGGTAAAATAATATGTTTGTACAGATAGTAAAAAACTGTAAATACGGTCTGTTGCACATTTGAATCAATATTTCTTGTAAAGGTAATAGACAACAGCTTATATGATTATGCTTCTCTGTGGAAGAACGATCTAGATTAACAATGATTCGTTCTAATGAGTATTTTGGGTCAAACGTAGGTACAAGAGTCAAACCTTCAAACCCAAACTGTACTTGTTCTTTCTCCTTCTATCATTGACACATACTTATTTCCATTCCTCAAACGGTTCCAATGCATTGTTTCCAAACATAATAACGCATGACCTCATTTCAGGTTTACGATTCTGCATTTTTTTATTCTATATTAACTATTCTAAAATATATTTAAAATAAAAAAAAAATAGTTAAGATACAAAAGTGAGTAATATGGAATTTTTTCAGTGTGCATGGCGTGACGAGTAAAAGGTTAGGCATATCTTAAGTAGATATACAAAAAGCTGATCGTATGCACTTTTGCAAGTTGGTGTGTAGGCGGTTGTGACAATCCTGGGCATTCATTTAGAGTAACAATCCCATTAGAGTGAACTATTTACGGAAATGCGTGGTTGCATTTTTGATTGGCGACCCACACGATATGTAAACAAACCGACGACTCTTTTAAGATAAGTTTCAAGGCCGACTAAACGTTTATATTACATTTACATAAATACATGGATGCGTACACAATATCATAGGGTCTGAAAACAAAAATGTGACTAAAGCACTCGTGTTGTAATTTCTTTTTCAGTCATCTTAAAATGATCCGTTTAATCTACCCGTCAAATGGCCAGGCAAGGGTCGACGCGTATAGAACATCATTAACCGTTTTACATGCGGTGAAGTTCGCATAGCTTGTCTGTTAAATGGTGCAAACCTAACTTGTTTTTACATTTCTGCATAGACTTGTTCTTATCTCAAATGAGTCAAAATCTTATTTTGATGACATAAACAAAACCTAGACATGTCGGTACATTTATGTTTAACATTTCGTAATCTTCTCAAAATGATACCGTATCCGCGATAATAAGCGCATCTGCTCTACAAAAAGTGCTCCTCGCATTTTTGGAGAATACATTTGAAAGCAAATGCTCAAATAGATATAACCCACCAATTCTTATACTACCAAAAATCTTCATTTAGTCTATATTTTTTCCCGTTTTCGTACCCTCAGGGATCATGTGTATGCGTAAATAAACATGCCAGTCCTTCCGAACCAGCCCTTTGTGGTTCCCGGGCAATAATAGGGCCACTGCTTATCCAGGCAGAGCGGTAATATACCCCGAATTCATATTTATTTTGTCTTTTGTGCAATGTTCAGTAACATGCTTCACCATCACCCATGTAGAGTGGTATGTAATACTTGAGTGGTGGCAGAAAAGAATGATCGTGGCTCCAGCGACAATTGGAGTGTTTACAATATAATTGTCAGCAACTCTGTATTTCTGCAGGTAAGGAGGTTCTAGGGCCTGGAATGTTCATTCCTGTTGGTGCCGTATAACCTTTTGTGTCGGAGAGCCGTAAAATCCCAGTTTAACTCAAACTCCCGAACCAACGCTGTATATAGTGGCGGTATTTACAACTCTGTGTATAATGGCGGTATGTAAGCTTTATAGTTGGCAGAATAAACAATACACGTTTACTAGTATCAGTTTTACATAATGACACAAATGCACAGCGTTATTTGTTTTCAATAGGATGAGATCGTACCATATAAAAAAGTTTTACTACACCGACATCTACGCAAATAAAGGCAAAATGAAGGAATTGGAAAACAGTAAAAACTAAAAAAAAAAACACGTGGTTTACGCAAACAGAATTTTTCATTGCATGCTCTGTTTGTGTGTTGCCGTATCCTGCTTGTTACGGTACATTGCATGCTTTGTTTGTGTGTTGCCGTATCCTGCTTGTTACGGTACATTGCATGCTTTGTTTGTGTGTTGCCGTGTCCTGCTTGTTACGGTAAATTGCATGCTTTGTTTGTGTGTTGCCGTATCCTGCTTGTTACGGTACATTGCATGCTTTGTTTGTGTGTTGCCGTACCCTGCTTGTTAGGTCTGCACATGCAACGAACGTGAAATCCATATGCTATTTTTCCTGTTCGATTTTTATATCTACTTTTACTGACGCACATCAATGTAATCATGCAGCGAAAGTGATATCCATATATGGCTTATCAATATAACCCGGATCTGAGCTATTGATTTATATGACAGTCGCGAATTAAGCCAGATAATGCAAGCAGACAAGTGTTAATACGTGTTACAGGATATGTCTGTCACGATTATGCAAACAGAAGATACTTTATTATAGTTTTAAAGAACAAACCGGTATGACAAAAACCCAAACCACAACGTTTATATTTCAACAAACCAGTCAGGAGCGGCAGGACGTTAGCATAACATTTGTTATTCGATATTCAAATTGAATATCAAAAAATTTAATATCGAAAAACAAAAAGCTCGAGATTCGTTATTCAACAAATATGCTTTGAATATCAAAAACACAAAAAAGTCGAGATTCGTTCTTTACCAGCTATTTTTTAAATAATAAAAACATATCGAGATTATTATTCAATAAAAGTAAATATAGCATTCAATGACGACAGTAACTTAAAAACTCTTCTGCGACAAGGACTATCACAGCCTTCGATTTGTTCGTTAGATCCTTGGTCATAATCACCTTCATAGAATCTTTATTAAACTTGTTAAACGTTTATGAAAAGAGCTTATGACCCTATCATTTTTGCAACGCACTGCAAGTTCAGTGGTTGACCCATTTACAGTTCGCCACTTTGCGGTTTTCCTCTTTGATTGTGCGATGACCGAAAAGATTGTGAACCTATGATGACGTCTATCTTAATCCTCAGAGGACGGTAGTGTATGATGGTTGTCATAAATCTTGTCTTGTCGTACCCTTAACGTTTGTTCTCTTGTTGCTGTGGCTTTCTAGTCTTTTATAATATATTCTCTTGTTCATATATATATGATTATGTATCTGTTATTGTCAACCCTTGTGTGTTTGTGATGTCTTATCTTGCCTTTTAATCATCTTTATTTATAGTTGTTTTTTGTTTTGTGTATGTGTTTGTGGTTAACTGTCGTCCTTGATGGCTACTTGGATATCTTTATTTACACTGTCCCGTTTTATTGGGATGAGAATGGGGTAAGAGCAAGGTTTGGTGCACCCTAGAACCTGGTTTAAACACACAACGGCCTTATTTTGCCATTGACCGTTCCAAGGCGGTAGCCCTGTTGTCATCCCTTTTATGTTTGTTTTTTTCAAACCTTGCATTTTATCCATATTTATAGTTGTTGCTTGTTTCTGTGCATGTTTGTGTTTGACTGTGGTCCCTGAATGCTACATTCCCTGTTCGACTTTTATATCTACCTTGTGTTATTCGTATACTTCCTAGTTTGTTAGAGAATAAAACCTGGATGGAATTCTTTTATTTACACTTTCTCGCCTTATTGGGATGACAATAGGCTAAGAGTAAGGTTTGGTGACCCCAAAAACTGGTTTAAACCTTCAGCGGCATGTTTGCCACAGACTTCTCGAAGGCAGTAGCCCTATTGTCAACCCGTTTGTGTTTGCGATGTCTAGAGCTTTGCTTATTAACATTGTAATTGTTGTTTGTTTTAATGAGTGTTTTTTGTTGACTGCTTTCGGTGAACTTCAATTATAACCTCTATACCATTGAATTTTTAACGAGTATTATTCACGATTTTGTCAAACTTTATTTGCCCCAGACCTTATGCATATATGTTGAAAGACTACCAGGGAGGATGTTTCTGAATATCTCATAGTTTTGTTTTTGCAAGCAATGTTACATTTTCCATTATATTTACTAGTTGTTAACAATTTAATTTTTTTCTTTTCAGACCATGTCTGAAAACGGGTACACTAGTTTGGCTCGCAGCTATGAAGCAGAGGTTCAAAATGAACTGGCAAAGTACCAGACCTTGCGTGACTTGGACCTTTTTGTTCTCGATAATTCCATTCGTGAAAGCACTGTGGGGCAGCTGAAGGGACATACTCTGGCGAGCAAATGGAAAATATATAATGAAGTGAAAAAATGCGGCTATAAAAATACCATAGTTGCCTCCTTCTCCCATATGACCCGAGTGGACGATGTTTTTATCAAGGAGTTAGTGGAACAGGGAGAAGATCGATCTGGTCTATTTGCCTTCTCTGAAATCACAGAAGGTAATCTATTTGACATACTTCATATAGGGGCGTAGCGTGGCATAATCCCATACTCCCGGGAGTAACTTGAAAAACTGAAGAAAAAAATCCTAAAAATGTCACTTCAAGAAAAATGAGAGGGAAGAGAGTGGTAAAGGTGAACAATTACCAAAGCTTAACATATCTATA
Source organism: Cyrtodaria siliqua (assembly GCA_037043455.1). Classification (NCBI taxonomy): domain Eukaryota; kingdom Metazoa; phylum Mollusca; class Bivalvia; order Adapedonta; family Hiatellidae; genus Cyrtodaria; species Cyrtodaria siliqua. The sequence goes on along the minus strand of JAWPHD010008350.1, from coordinate 8,871 downwards.
TTTCTAGCACATGTCTATATTTCTAACAAATGTCTATATTCCTAACAAATATCTATATTCCTAACAAATGTCGAACCTTTAGGTCCAAAGATGAAAACATATATCGAGTGAGGCCCCCGATCCCCTCTTGAGGAAGGGGAACACCTACTCCCAATCACTCCCGAACTCGGCGCTTTGCACCTCGTATTAGGAGTATGTTGAAAACAGACCACGCTACGCCCCTGTAATATAGTGTTCTGACGATTTCTGTCCCTAAAATATCCGGTATGTTAAACCTGGAAATGTACCGTTACAGAAATGTCTGATATATATAAGTTATGATCAAAGTGGTATTTTATTTCATGAATGATTTTCGCTCTACGTTAAGTATTGAACTGGTTATGGTTAACATCTTATGTGGCTTTTTTAGAAGTGTCAAGTTACGTAGAATGCAACAGCTGTCACAATTCCATTATGTTGTTGACGAAATGTGAAAAACTACTTAGAAATCAATCATAACATTTCTGCCAAATGTGGGTGATGTAATTTCATTGCAATCCGATATTTTAATTTGCAAACATCGATTTACGTAGCAAATAATAATTCATGAACCAAAACACTTTAACCTAATAATAAACGGATGATATTGATCTGATTTATATTTCAAAATATAATTTTAATAAATCAAAATCTGGAAAGACAGGGGTTCTATGAAGGTATATGAAATATTCATCTGGCTCTTATATATACTGAATAAAATAAGTTAGCACAACATTTGAGGGACATAGCTTTATATATACTGAACAAATAAGTTAGCACAACATTTGAGGGACATAGCTTTATATATACTTACCACGACTTTTTAAGGACATGGATTTAACATATGAAGACTGATATAATTGTTTGAAGCGTTTAGAAATGCTAGTTAAGGATGTGATTTTCAAAAGAAATGTGTATTATTTTATTATTTTTAGAATTACCTCCCGTATAATAAAAACAACTGATTTCATTATAGAATTATAGAAACGTATTGTTTTGCACAAATTATTGTTTGTCATTGACAAGAATGGCCCATTCTGTCGTTGTTTAGAAAAACGCTAAAATGTGTTCACCAACTATTGTTATTCTCAAAAAAAACTTTAAAATTTCCTAATTTTGAAATTCTCTCCTTTTCATTAAAATGAGATTTTTGATAACCTATAACAGTATGTTCCCAACATATTTGCTTTATTTTTATCACCGATTTTGTTTACACATATCTTTGCAGCATTATTAATTGTTATATCTATATTAGGTTATACGTGACCCCGAACATACACGGCTTCGTATCTCGCCTATGGAATTGGCATGAATGTGTGTTCTAAATTTATTTTGTACAGTATATTTTTTAAAAATACTTTGGACGTTGTTGTACTTTTGTTCAAAGTGCAGGAAAGTTTGCATTTTTATCTTTAAAAACATAACATATCAATCAATATTTTATACAAACGCAAAGTTTATCAAACTCTTAATTTGACTGATATTAGGGTTACTTCTTATGGGGTGTATGCGTCTCAACTTCTTCGTTTTTCAAGAGCTTGTACTCGAGTTGAGGACTTTAATATTTGTAATCTTTGTATAACTAAAAAGCTACTCAATCAGGGTTACCGTTACCATAAACTTCGTAAAACCTTTGCAAAATGTTATTATCGTAACCCTGATCTTCTTTCCAAATATAAAAGTAATTTAAGGACTCTTCTGCGACAAGGACTATCACAACCTGACTTCTATGGTGATGTGATTTATAAACTTCGTAAGATTCTTGGTCATGATCACTTTCATACTATCTTTGTTAAACTTTTTAAAAAGTTTATCAAAAGAGGTTATGACCCTATCATTTTGCAACGTACTGCATGCTTGGTGGTGGACCCTTTTACAGTTCGCCACTATGCTTTCCTCTTTAATTGTACGATGACCGGACAGGCTGTGGACCCTATGATGACGCCTACCTAAAGCCCATTGGGACGGTGACGTTTGATGTTTGTCTATGATCTTTCCTGTCGTGCCCTTAATGGTTAATTCTCTTGTTGCTCTGGCTTCTGCCAAGTCATTGAGTACCTTCATTGTGGCTTTCTAGGCTATTGTTTTTTTGTATTATATTTACACGAGCATATTTGTGTTTTACTTATATTGCCTATTGATGCTGCCTTGTTGGTTAGAGATTAGAACATGGCGGGGATTTCTTTATTTGCACTGTCCTGTTTTAAAGGGATGACAGTAGCGTAAGTATGAAGTTTGGTGCACCCTAGAACCGGTTTAAACCCCCAGTGGCCTTTGTTGACACTGACCGTTCCAAGGCGGTAGCCCTATTGTCAACCCTTTTGTGTTTGTGATGTCGTTTGCATTTGTCATTACTTTTGCCTTCTCGTTTGTCTGTTTGCGTGTTTGAGTTTGTGTTTTGTGGTTGACTGTCGTCCTTGAATGCTGCTTTCCCTGTCCAATGTTGTATCTTTCTTTTAATCCCAGCGGCTTGTCTTGTAACTGACCGTTCCAAAGCGGTATCCCTAGTTATGTTTATGATGTCATACCTTTGATTCATCTTTGTAATTATTGGTTGTTTCTGTAAGTGTTTTTGGTTGACTGTGGTCCTTGAATGCTACATTCCTGTTTGACTTTTATATCTCCTGTTATACTATTTATCTCTCTGACTTGAAGTAAAGGTGGGACACTACAACAAAATGTGCATCGAAATTATTGTATAATTATAAGTATATTATTGTTTCTGAAATGTTATCTAATGCAGAAACATTTTGTCGCATTTTGAAAATCAGATGATTTATAAAATGATGAACGGCCAGCTGATAACACATGCTATTTTCATACAGGTTGATTTATTACACTGCTTGTATGGGGAAAAAAAATCTTTTTTTTTCATTTCCGATGATTTATACTGCATTTTTTTGTTCGACATGAACATTTCATTTAAGGGCCAACCTATTTTTTTTAAATTGTGTGATTCTTAAAAGATTTTGATTTAAATATACTCATTATCTAAATAAATCACATCGCCGTAAACTGCACTATATTTATGACTTCATCATGTTCTTCCGGAAATGTAAAATTGCGGAAATGCAGAAAAAGTAAACATGAAAGATGAAATTTACTAATGGTCCAAATTATATATGTTTATTAGAAAATTATGAGTCGAGAAACATTACCGTTTACACGTTCCTTGTATGCGTTAATTTGTTTTTATATATTTGTATATTTTTCAAACTGGTCCTAAATCGAATCTCCGTTGGTACCTTCAGGGAAAGCAATGTAATGTTTCTCAAATACTTTTGGTTTCTAACTTGGATTTCGAATAGGTGGTTTCACTACTACAGCTAATAAATATTCTGAGTATTGTTTAATTACCCTCTGGATATATTTCCTGCGTTTTAGTTTAGTATTTTTACTGTTACCTGTGCTACTCAGGCTCCACAAACTTTGCTTTCAGCTAAATTTCATTTTGTTTATTTCGCCCATTGTTTTCTCGTTTAGAGCAACGCGTTTTGTTAGAAACTGGGTCCATACGCCGCTGGCCATAGAGTGGTTTGAAAACACCTCATTGAAGGTTCCATGTTCACCGTCATATGCATACCATCTTCGGGATGGCTCAAATTTCCGTACTATTGGCACTTTAAATATTGAGTTCTGCTAAAACCGGTGCTAGAGGGCGTGCACGGTAGCAAGCACTTTACACTACCGTTCATGAACAGTATCAATTAAACTGAGACTGCAATAGGTTTTTTTGTATTTATCGTGTCTGACTATATCAAACAGTTCTCCTTTCATACTTTTCTTTTGTAAGGCTCTTACGATTAGCTGCTGATATTCTGTTAGTAATATTCAACATACCATAGTGTAGCAGAATTAATATAAACGTCAGCTCATTCATTAGTAGAGCGCTGTGGTCTAGTGGTAGAACGATGGACCCATGATCCAAAAGTCGTGGGTTCGATCCTCGCCATAACCAAATATGTTGTGTCCCTGAGCAAGACACTTTATCTGCATTGCATTTACTGGTTCTACCCAGGAAGACAATCAAGAAGTACTTTAGAAGCAAATCGCTTACAACAGGTATAGAATTAGATAAAAAAAGAAATATTACGTCTGCCATATGCATTAACTGAAAGAAAAAACCCATCATAATTGAGTAAGTCTTTCAAATTACTTCTAAACGTATTTTGTTTTGGAACAAAGGTATGTCAGGTAACCACATTATTTTGACGATTCTACTGTTCTATGTTTGTATTAATTAAGGTTCCAAGGACAGGGTCCCGGATGTGGAAACCGTTCCAGTTGGTTTGCGAAAACTGAAAGAAGTCGGCTTGTGGAATGTCATCTTTGAGCTGGATCTTGGAGACTCAACATATGATTTCGAGAAATTCTCCATTGATGAATTGTGCAAACTTTTAAAAAAATGGATCAGTTGGTGTCATGAAAATCTCCACGAGGACGCCAAAGTTTTTGTTAGCTTCCGAGATCTTCCCGATACCATGCCATCTCATTCCGAACGAGTTTTCCAGGTCGTAGATTTTCTTTCCAACTTGCCAGCCAATGTACGTCTCTTTGGCTTGATGTTTGAAGAACCTAGAGGGAAGTCTCTTCCAGAGGAATGCGGTACCTGGGCGAAGTATATTAGAAAAGTAATGGATGCTCATGAATGGAAAGGACACCTTCTGGTCCATGTGCACGAGAAGTTTGGATACTGTGATGCAACAGCACTACAAGTAAGTACTGAAAAGAGGATCACTTTGGAGCGCAAACACAAACAGTAAACAAAAGCAGCAGACTTGGTATTATTGAGTCTGTTCATGAGAGGTAATATAAGGTGCAACACCTATCACGCTATCTCGCACAGACTGGGTTGGTCCAAAGGACCAGTAATTAATGAGTTTGCATTCAATTTTGATGTTTCAATCCCATCATTCAAATCTTAAATCCCATCCACCGTGATATGTTTCGGAGTCAAGCAAATGCACTAAGAGCATGTTAACCCAGTTTATAAAATTAATACCCTGATTATATACACTAATTGTCCGCCTTCTTTACAAAGAAAATCGGTTTGTACATAGAAATGGTAAATGTCCATCCGTCCGTATGCCAGTCTGTCAGCACACACATATTCACTACCTAAGGTGGCATGAGGCTTGGATATGAATGGCATGCTATCTTTTATTTTAATATAATTCCAAAACTAGAATCGTAGAGACCAATATGTTCCCGATAGACTTAGATCGGGGCATATAGAGCGAAGTCTCTAAGTTTGTGCATGCCTATATTAAGTTAATTTCCCCGTCTTTTATTTCATACAGGTTCTTATGAGTGGGGCAAATGGAATATGGGCAAGTGTTTGTCTTGAGGGTTCTTCTATGGGAAATGCAGCTTCCTGTGTTACCTTGATGAATCTCATTCGACTGGGAAACAAAAAAGTTCTCAAGAATTATAACTGCACTTATCTCCGCAAGGCAGCCATCAACGTGACCAAAATTACAACGGGAGTCAAACCCCATATCAAGCAACCCATCTACGGTGCACGTGCATTAGATTTTGTCTTTGATTTAAGTAAGGAAGAGTTCGACTTGGCCGATTTTTTTGGTCAAAAGGCTGTAGTACGAATAACTACCCTTGCTTCACCAGCAATGATAAAGACCAGACTGATCAATCTGTTTGGCGACGATGAGCAGTTTACTGAAGAACTGGCATACAAGATGAAAGAAGTAATGCTCGAAGATTTAAGACAAAATAGGTAAGAAATCAAAGCAATTGTGAACCTTCGTGCATACCTGTCAAGTCTCGCATTGGGCGTGAGACACACACATGTTGTATCAAATCACGCTCACGCGCAGACTTTCAACGTGCTCATTCTAACAGTTTGCCCAACATGTTTTTTTGTCTGCATTTTCTTTTATAAATGAAATTGAGTATAGTTTATACCAAAACTCAATACAATTAGTATAGTTTAACCTAGGATGTCCGTATCGTTTCCGTATACGGTGTGACTTAAATAAATGCAATTAAAACTAGAACTATCACTGAAAAGCTTAAATTCTAAGTGAAACAACATAATTATATAATAACTCCATTGCTGAACAAATGGGTGATATGGAGGGACATAAGGTCATCAGTTGTTATGTGTAAATGACGTATGGGAACAACGTATTCAAAACTGTTTGGGGAAAGCAAGTAATAAACATGTGTAACGCGACGCGACGCGACGGGACACCACTGTGTTACTCGACGGGACGTTACGGACAGGGTGATTCCTATATAGGCCCACATCATTTTGTGAAAGCGGGAGTAAACATATGATCATATGAAAAGTATTATGGGTATACCTCTGTGCCGAAATTCACCAAATGCAACCAAAGACCACCTCGAGCTTCAGGAAGCTTCACCCCACTGATCCCCTATCCAAGGGACAACTGCCCTTTGGGTCCCGTCTCGCTTTTGACTTCCATTGCTCCTTGACAGCTATGTTCGTGAAATAACTTTAATAGGGAAGTAATTACAATCGGCAACATATCAGGATATACTGGAAAAAAAATCAATTCTGTATTCCTTTTTACATTATTCGTTAATGCCATTTCTCAACACATCATTTAGGTTACTTATGGCGGTCAGGGTTAATAGTAAAGGAATACTATTTTAGTAGAACTCATAAACCTGATACGAACTACAGTTTTTCAGTAGGTAGTTAGCACCATTTCTACCATGCAATCAGGGTACCCCCAGCGGTATTCGAACCTTCGACTGTAGGTGTGAAATTGTGTGAAAAGAGTGGTATTGTGTGCAAAAGCCTTAAACATCTTGGCCACTGAGGACTCTTGTCATCTTATAATAAGTTGATGTTTGTGACGCCGACCTTTTGTGTATATTTGTATTCACTTGATGTTTTGTGTTACGTTTAATATCATTACGTGGTACCGCCTTAATTCCACTAAGCGATGTGAAAACTTATATAAGCAGATTGTATAACGGATATTTCGACAATAAAACTCGTTTAAAAACATTTTTTACTGAAAAATGCGACAACCTGTTTACAATTACCTATTAAATGTTTTAAGTTTACAATTTGCAAACTTTTTAAGCCAAACTTAATGTTTTATTTCATACCTCAGCCAACCCCGTTTTCGCTTCTTGAAGATGTCTGCAATCTTGTCTTGTCGTACCCTGAATGGTTTGTTCTGTTGTTGCTCTGGCTTCTGCCAAGTCATTGAGTACATTCTTTGTGGCTTTCTAGGCTATTGTTTTGTTTGTATTTATATATACACGAGCATCTTTGTGTTTAATTATATTGCCTATTAATGCTGCCTTGTTGGTTAAAGAATAGTTCATGGCGGAGATTTCTTATTTACACTGTCCCGTTTTATTGGGATGATAGTAGGGTAAGTGTGAGGTTTGGTGCACCCTAGAACCTGGTTTAAACCCTCAGCGGCCTTTTTTGCCACTGACCGTTCCATGGCGGTATCCCTATTGTCAACCATAGTTTGTTTGTGATGTCTTATTTGGCCTTTTATTCATCTTTAAAGTTGTTCTTTGTTTCTGTGTTTGTTTTTGGTAGACTGTCGTCCTTGAATGCTACTTTTCCTGTTCGATATCTATATCTAATTTTATTGATAAAGATTTCCTTATGATGGGATGTACTTTTGTTTACACTGTTTTGTGAATTTGGGCGTTGAAGACAGGTTAATAGCGAGGTTGTGTACACAAATCGATTTAAGCTAACCTGTAGGCCTTATTCCCTAGTGACCGTTCTGATTCGGTACCCCGTCTTCAAAAAATATTTGTGTTATGTATTGTCTTTTTCATTGGTTTTAAATATGCACCTTCGTTTGATTTCAGTATTTTCTATTGGACCATTCTTTTTCATTTTTCTAGTTGCATTGCTTGTCTACAAAACTACAAATGTGTTTACAGGAAGGAAGAGTATATGAGCAAGATGGGTCTGGCAATTCTGTTTGACCGCGCTGGGGGCTCTCTGACTGAGGAAATGAGAGATATCATAGTCAAAGGTGAGTTGCAGAAGCCACACGCACAGAACCTTATTGCTGAAATACGTGAGAGGTGGGACATATGGGATCTGAAGGATAAGGTGCAAGGAGATGATCTTTTGCAGTTCGATTCATTCTACAATGGTTTCATGGCTCCCTACTTTGGTTGCTATAGATGCTCTGATACGAAGAGAGCAATACAAGCAATCGACATGGACGCAGATGGCTATATCGATTGGAACGAATTCTTGGTCTACATCAAGTGGGCCATCCATCAGTATCCTGACACCAAAGATGCAGATCAACTCGTGGATATTGCCTTCCGTAAAGGATTGATACCCGCAATGCGTGACGAACTTCTCAAACAGCAGTGACACTTGATAAGAATGAACTGTAGCAGCTTCTTCGCATACGTATTGCTTTATATGTTTTCTTTTAACCAGTGTTCGCAGTTCTCCGAGGTTGGCCAATGATATTATGTTCAATTTTCAAATTGTTGTTGTCTATTTAAACTACTAAGCAACAGTTTTAACGATGTATTTCTTATTGATTTGCTATTTTACCTAAACCTGTATAAAACAATTTCACGGAAATGAAAATGCATTAAAAAGCTTCAATCTAATTATAGGATAAATTCGTAATTGACTACTTCGTGAAAAACGCTCTTTAGTTTCATGTACGTCTGTTCTTTGAATTATATAACTGCCTTTTTGATTTATATAACTACTTTTTATATCTTGCATTTGTCTAGTATAACTAGTGCGTTGATGTTTAGTTCAAAACGAGAATGTTTACACCTGTTTCACGAGAGATTGCTATTGTATACACCTGTGTCACGATAGACAGATATTGAGCACACCCGTTTCACGAGAGA